>JAUMJL010000047.1:2235000-2237500 GCA_033558185.1 Dromococcyx pavoninus
TGTTAAGGGATGCAGGCCCTTATCCAGATATTTTAAAGTAAATATTTTATCTAGGGAAAAGTATGGAATTCATAATTTGATGGCGCAAAAGGCCAATAATATGTGACAGCATGATCTCATTAGAAAAAGGAATTTTAGCCCAGTGTGATCTGAGTGACTAGTTCCAAAATGTGCAGTGAATTTTATAGTTCGTCTGGCTGGCTGAGTTCCATGCTCCTGCATTCCCCAATGGTAAATATTTGTAACAGATTTCACATTGTAACACAAGGGCTCCTTTCACAGAGCAGGTCATGTAACGCTGCAAAAAAATCAAGGCCAGGGCAAATAAACAAAAAGTCATGCCAAGTTCACCACTCCCAAAGATTCCTAAGCCTGGCTGTGCATACAAACTTCACTTGCTACTCATCAACATCAGCAATTTATGGCCAGATGGTTATAAATTTACATTCTATAAAATTTTAGAGGATGTTATTTTTTCCACTCAGTTTGTTAATTAAGTTTCAGTCTTTTTATTTCCTCAAACATAACAGTTCAATTTTTCATTAATGATACAGTATCATATTCTTTCCTGTCTCTTAGTACACCTACTCAGCAGTACCAAGAAAACTTTCATGAAATGAAAGTAAAGCTTTTGCAGACACACAACCCAGAAAACTTACGGGTTTTGATCTTTCTTTCACTCTCCCAAGGCAAACTACCAATGGATATGGAATTGTTAGTAGAAAACAAATAGCGGAATAAAACGTCCCGTTTAGCAGTTGTTTTTAAAATCTTTCCATTCTCATTTTAAAATAATACAGTATGCTGAGCTTAATGTGCTACAACTTTCTTCCATTCAGGAAAAAATCTCTCTCAATCTCATCATTCTTGTGTTGTAATTAATATTTAACCAAGAAAGCTAACATTAAAATCTTGAAGAGTGTAGTTCTGCTCAATTAGAGAAACTCACAGCCTTGAAAAAAATTTCCTAAGTGGAAGAAAATTCAAGAGGCAATAACCATACCCCCCAGATATTTCTATATATTTTGCAGGGTAAAATTCTGCCTCAGTTCATAAGTGTGACTTACATAAAATAAAACTGTCAACATTTGTTAGGCATTTGTAATAATACTGAATGTGCTCAAAAAAATATGTGCTATAAGCTTGATATATTTTAAACACTCCAATTTAACAAGAAACAAATTTCTAACATACTTAATTCAAATAAACATTCTGTAACTCTGAAGCTCGTTCACTTTGCAATATTTCAGATGAGTACCTATGCTGAGTTAAGTATTTTGTGCAGGTAATGTGTGTAGAATAGCAGTTCAAATATTTACATATACAAAATATAGGTGAAAAAGGTCTTTAGGAATATATTTGTGTATATTTTCCCTCCTAGGATTTTAATGTAAGCAGCAAGGGTTAAGATTTGAGTCAATATACAAGGCTAAATTCTGCTCCGCATCCATTCAACTTTATTGACTTCAGAGGAGTTTCATGGGGATATAAGAAAAAGATTTGAGATGCCGGGTGCATAAGGTAATGTCGATGAACCCTGTGTAATATCTAGTTAGTATTACATTTATAAAACTGCCTTTGTTTATGTCAGTTAGTGTTTAGTGCCACTGCATACATAGAGAACTCGGGGTGTAAAACATCAGCCAAAATGTTTAGGTTTTTTTGTTCGTTCGTTTTCTCTCCGTGTTTAGCCAGTTGGACTGAATCTTATTTTGGCTGTTTATGTGTTTTAGTTTGAGAACTTGGGAATTCTTCACTAATGGAGTAAGTACTATACAGGGCTTTTTCTGTAGAAATTAGCACCGTTGTATTTCCTTTTATAACTTGATGAAAGGAACTAACCGCAAACATAGATGTTTACTTATGCGATAATGCTCCACCAAATAAAGAAAAAACCCCACCCCTATTTACAGAAAAATGCAGTATTATTGAGCCAGGCCATTAGGGTAATGATACAAAGAATGAAAATAGATGTACCATGCTCCCTTCCATTTAATGTATTAAAGCTGTCACCATTATCAGGATGCAGCAATTTCAGTGCAGTCAGAAGGTGGCTCTAGTGCTTTAATTTTGCTACTTTGCCTACCATAAGATTCAAGGGGTGGAAATTACTTCTGTGCTACATTTTTTTTTCTCAATTTAACTGATGTTCCGACTGGAACACAACATTTGATTTTATATATCAAGCAACTTCAAACTTATGGAGATGTGCACACTCACGAATTTTCTGCTTTTTAAGGTTCAGCTGACTAGATGACAAAGAACAACAAACCAAATCAAAATAAAACCCTGAGATATTAAAGTTGCAGCTGACAGCTTCAAAATACTTTCCAATAACACACAAAACATATGTAATTCCTTCCACTGTGATACTGTAAAGAAATCAGAACTTCCCTCCTCTACTCTGGTAAATCAACCTTTGTTATCTCTGTGGTGGCCTCACAGAATTACTGGTTATTGGGACAATTCTTTTGGGGTGGAAGTGGCTTCAGGTGAATAA
>JAUMJL010000047.1:2242500-2267500 GCA_033558185.1 Dromococcyx pavoninus
CAAAGCTGAACAGATGCTGTATCAGAAGAAAGGTAGCTTGGACTACAGAGATGCTGTTACACACATGTAAGTTGTCCAGCACCTCTCTAGGGAATCTTAAAAGAAACTCTTCTAAAGATGACAGCCTGAATTAATTACCTTCTGAGTGATTCTCATTTTATAGCTGGGAAAGCTGCACCGTAAGGCCTAGGTTTGATGTTGTTGCCTACAAGTAGAAATGCGGGAGATAGACATCAACCCAACTCTTCCCTCTGCACAGTATGCATTGCACGAGCTGCACAGAGAGAAACAGTATAGTAACTTGCTCAAGGAAATGTAATTAATATCAGAAAAGCTGTCTTCCCTTTGTACAAGGGAGGTCTCTTATGGTTTGTGCTTCATTTGAAGAAGTGAAGGGGTTACATTGGTTAAGAGAGGATTTGGCAAGCGGAGAAAATTAAAAAATATCATGTACCCACGCCCTACAAGGAAAACAGCAAAAAATGACAAAAAATTAGAATCTACTCTCTCCCCACTCTACCTCCAACATATAAGATTCAGCACTAGAAGAAGAGTCCAAACTGCTGAAAGGGGAATAGGACTAAAGGGTAAATAGAAAGTAGCTTCACGCACTGTGCTGGTTGTTTGAAAACAGGGGGGGTTAATTGTTGACGTGCAGCTGTGAGGAAGGAAGCTAACAGAGCTGAAGCAGGATTTTTTCAGAGATATTTTAAATGAATACCCTGCTTCCAGATTTACCTCTGCCACCCAGAAGGGAGACCCATGTCAAAGATAGGAAAAGAAAGTGTTTTTCCTTTCCTACTGCGTCAGGCCCTAGCACATAGTATCTGTCTGGGGCTCATCTGAGCAAAAAGGACAGGGATATGTGGCTGTATATATGTTACCAATTAAAATATTAAGAGAAATATGTTAGGTTTGGAAATCAGCTCAATTCAGTGTTTGAAAGTAAGATTTTCAGTGCTTTTGCTGACCACTGCACCTCTTCCTACTGGTAAGCAAAAGACAGAAGGAAAGCGAAACAAAGGTGAAAGAATAACATGGGAAGAACAGGATAACTGAAAGGGAGAACAAAGCAGGGGAATAACAGCAGAGTAAGAAAGAAACGGGAGAAAAAGATTTTGGGGAGTGTTGAGTTTGAAAGAGGATTGAGAGGATTAAGAGTAAAACGGAAGAAAATTCTAATATCCTAGAAGGTAAGAAAGGAGAACAAAACAAAATATGAGTTATAATTACATGCCAATACAGGATTTTCCGTATTGGATCACACCATTAGTCCATCAAGTTGTGTATCCTATCTGTAGCGGTGGAATTGAGGTATTAAAGAAAGGTGAAAAAAAACCCAATAATAAAACATCCAGCCAGCCATGCAAAGGAGAAAATTATTACTCCAGTCCTATGGTAATCTGTTTTCATTCCAAAGCACAAGACTGGTTTGGTGT
The DNA here is from genome assembly GCA_033558185.1 of Dromococcyx pavoninus. NCBI lineage: Eukaryota > Metazoa > Chordata > Aves > Cuculiformes > Neomorphidae > Dromococcyx > Dromococcyx pavoninus. The sequence goes on from JAUMJL010000047.1 coordinate 2,243,940, forward strand.
TAAGAAATGTTACTGAAGATCATAAAATTATATGGGGTTATTTGCTTGTTTTTAAATGAACCTAGCCATCTTACTTGGAGGATGAGTTCCTGCATCTGTGAATCCCTTGAGCTAACTTTCCTAGTTGCACCGAATAGTCCTTTTTCTCTGGAGACTGTAATTGCAGAGGGATCAATGTATGTTATAGTAGGTTATAGAAAAGTTTTTATATCCAGTTCCATATTTCCCTATCTGTTCCTTCTCTGACAGTTACAATTTTATTTCTTAATGGGTAATCATGAGCTTGAATTTCCTCTTTGGAAAGTAACACCCTTGTGCACTCTACCCGGGTATTTAACTTTGCTTTGAGGTTTGCCTGATGATGATTCCCAGTCTGGGATGGTGTTCTGTAATTTTCCTTCTGAACAGTCATCTGCAGACAAAGAATTCAGAATGGGTTAATGAGACCTTTCTGAAAATTATGTACCTGCTGGTTCCTAGTGGATGGTGGAGAATAAAGGCAAAACTTGGGCCAAGTGTCGCTAGTCAAGATGGAAAACAGGTGGTTGGAAAGCTACTTTCTGCCATGGTTTAGGGAAGAAAATTCTACCTGGGAAGTTTGGATATGAATTTGTTACTGACCACAGGAAAGATATAAAAATATCCAGGCTTGGCAAAAGGTTATGTGAGCTGCTCAAAATGGGAAACAAAAATTATGTTGCCTAGAGAGCAATTATCTCTGAGCCTGAGAATTCACAAAATATGGCACAAGGCAGGACTATGGCAAAGTATTATGAGTCTTCTTTTCTCCAAATCCACTAGGATGTTCTTCTCTATGTATTGTTTTTACGTCATTCCTGTGCTATTGGTCATTAAATAAATGCTTTTTCAGCGATACACCTTTTTTTACTTTTTTAAACAGTGACATATTGCATTAATACAAAATCAATTTTATCACACTCTGCCTATGCCACAGAGAGAAACACTTCCTTCCACAGCCTTTTCAGAGAGGCCATGGAAGAAAATATCGGTGTCTTTAGAGTGTGATTGCATTGCCATACTAGTGCAAGTGTCCTAACAAATCTTGGAAAGTGCAAGCATAGCTTCTCACACTCTCAAAATTAGTGAGTGACAATAAAATGCAAAATCAGAATCAAAATCTGCTTGAGATTTTCACAGTGTCTAGAGCAAAACCAAGAGAAAGCATATTTTTGGGTACTTTTGGCAGTACTATTAAATTAATTCACCCTCATTTCTCTTCTCCCAGTCTCTCTCTGTCCCTGATTTATTTTGATACATAAGAGCTAGAGCAGCAAATGTGAGATAGCACTGAACCTGTCTTTATGGAAAAGGCACCTATTACCTTTTATTTCATTATTTTTGGCAGCTGAGGAGAAACTTTCTGTTACAGGCATGGGTTTTGTAACATCAGGAAGTATAGAGAGTGCAAAAGAAGGAGAGCGGAACTGAAAGAGGGAGAAAGAGAAGGAAAGAAAGCAAGGGAATTATAGTAAATGTCTCTAATATTTTAGCAAAATATTATGCCTTCTTAAGTGCTCTGTAGCTTTGGTTTTGTGAATGGAGAGAGAAAAAAAGCATTTATTTAATGTAATTGGCATATTTTTGCCAGAAAATTTAATTTCTACGTCTCCAGTTTTAAAGTTGAAGTCTCTGTGAACAAACATTTTCAGAACTTGGCCTAAAACTTTTTATTTTTCAGGCTCAAAACAGAAGTGCCTTTCAAAATTTATGGGTTTGGTTGCCTTTTAAAGTGTAAATTACTTTTTTGCTACTATCAAAATGACAGCCTCAGGAGCTTTTTTAAAAGATGGCACTGCAGCAAATAACGCAGAATCTTCCCACGCTGCACTGTCAGAAGGCCTCCATGCCATCTTACAACACCCTTGCTATTTCTGCCCTAACCCTCCTTCAAGCAGGAGCTGACAATCCTGCTAAATCATGTGGTAGGTTAGTGATGTGGGAAAATGTCAGCATGTGATTACAATAAATCTCCAAACTCTGTTTCACTCTATGTGACCCATTCAGGATTCAAATTTAGAAGCACAATGCGGTGAAGATGGAGAAGTGTGGATTACATGTTCCTGGGTCAGCCTGACACGTAGAACAGTGGAGTGCTCAAGAGATGTATATCCCCTCTGGGTTTTCTATTGAGGATGAAGGGAAAAGGGAAGAGAAAATTCAGTTTGTATCTAGCATTTTCTAGGATGTCCACTGGAAGAAGCTGAACTAAGAGAAAATCCAGGCTGCCTAAAGGGCTTGTTTGACCACCAACTCCCATTTGAAATGCAACTCCAGAAGCTGGTTTTGATATTGGTAAGACTTGCCATCACCATCTCTTCCTCAAAGAATTTCCACCTTGAAAGACCTCTGATTTCCTAAGTTCATCTTAATTCCCATGGATGCTGTATATAAGCAAATTAAACAAATATAGTTCAAGTTTTCTACTGGATTGTACTGAACTTTCTTTGTTAAAAGAGGCTTTGCTTAGAAAACTTTATCATTAAGGCATTAATGTATCAGCTTTGAATATATACTTAGCTATCGGTGAGAGGTATCCATGCTGCTGTGAAGACTGTTAGATATTACATAGTTTGAATCTCCACGTATATTAATTTCAATCAAACCTTCTCAAGCCTATTCCCCCTTTCAGGCATTTTAAGCCAAGCTGTCCAATCTGCAGAGCCCTAGAAATCTGAAAGTACATGGGGCGGGGAATGGAAGCAGACATGGTCAAAAGCAAAGCATATTTATAGACAAGAATTATGGGTTTGAGCCAACACAGAAATAGCAAGGTAAGCACACTGGGAGCCTGGGTGAGATGGACAGGCAGACGGACACGGCCAGAGCAGCAGTGTAGGATGTGGGGACCCACCTTCCCTGGGTGATGAAACCTCTGTACAGTTAGGAGAGATAGACTGCAGGAATTAAAGAGCCACCTAGATGGTGGTGAACATGCCAGTCACTGAGCAGCTCCTCAGAAGATAGGAATGTGTTTCTTGGTGGAAGACAGGTGAAAGAAACCTTTCCTTATCTCACCTGCACTAAGTTATACTTGTCTTTGTGCTCTTTTGGCCTTTGGGAAATGAAAGGCCTCTCACACACTGTGTTACTTTCCTTCGCAATTTATGTGTATTGCAAATATTTTTTTAATTCAGTTGCAGGTCTGTTCAGGAAGTGAATAGTGTGTTTTGTTTTTAAATCTAGAAGTGACATGCTATAAAAAATAAAATAAAATACTGCACCACAGGGAGCCCAGCTGCCACATAGAAAGTTGATCTCTCTAAAACCTTCTGGTCTGAAAGAAAAAAATTAGTTTAGACATTTTTATGGGATTTCTCCAGCTAAAGCCCACCTTCAAATCCCACTTAACTTAGTATGTTTACATGTGTCAAATTTTCATTACATAATAAACAAAAACATGTGTACAAATGCAAAGAAACTAAAATCAGATGGCTGGTGGACTGTAGGAAACTGTGAATATTCAATTCCCTGCTGATATCTTTCCAGAATGTCACGTCCAGCTGCAGATTTTGGCAACCTATAGCCTGTTCACTATACTCAACAGTTCTTTGTTTTTGACAAAGCTGCCTTTTCTACTGCAACAATGGAGACTATATATTTCTTAGATTGGGTAGCTCTAAAATACCAATACCTTTTCTAAATTTCACTGGATATCACTGTCAGATGTTAATAATTTTCTGTAGTAATGTAGAAGACATATATCCTTACTGATCTTCCCACTGAAAGTATTATCAAATTAATCAGTATCATAATTATACTGATTCCTTTTCCACATACTATTCATTAAAATGCTCACAACCATACAAGACATCATTACTGTGAGACGTAAACCTCACCAGCTACAGAGGATGAAGAACATGCATATGGCCAAGTGATACACAAAAGTAATAGACAGCTCCTGACCCTCAAAGACAACTGGAGAATCAGCAGGAAAGGGCTGCTTAAATGAGGAAACAGGACAGGCGCAGGATAGAGACATGAAAGACAGAAGGGCTTGGTGAATCAAACGGTTGCAGAAATTACTAACCACATTCTCCAGCTAAGTAAGCCAATTTTGAACTTGCAGGGTAAAGAAGGTAAAGGAGTGACAAGACTAGCCTTGAAACATCTCCAGCATTAATTACTCTTTTTAATGTAGGTCACTGGATAATGTCTTGTCCAACATATGTGAAAGTAGCAAATCTCAAAAGTCTAAAATTTCACTCAGTCGGTAACAATACTACAGAAAGGGAAAAACTAAGATGCTATCAGACTTTAAAGACCACTGTGCTAGGGTCCTTAACCGAAATAGTGAATTTCAGCATCTCAGTGTATTTTTGAGAACTTGGTGAAAAACATGAGGAAGGTTAACAGCATCAAAGTAATTCTGTGGCTCATAACATCTTCCATCGGACTTCATATTCAGTAAAAGGTGCTGCTGTGGAATATGCTTGTTCTGCAGCTAAAAAGATATTCAGTTAAGAAGAGTTCCTTTCAAAATGTTTTAACTATTTCTAAGATGTGCTGGAAATAGCGGGAAGATTCTTTTGCCTCTATTCTATGAAATGTAGATCAGAGAGTTCGCTCACATGGTTGCCCTGCAATCAGGAATATTTGGTGTTTATTCCCAGTTCTGACCAGGCCTTGTCCTCTTGGAAATTTCAAAGACAGCAAGAATTCAAAATCAATTTTTCCATCATTTCTATCTGCAACAAACACTGCCCATTTCTGAGGGTGCCTGTTTGCAATAGGTTGACAGAAATATAAAGAAACAACGATTAATCTCAAGCTAATGCCAATAGACTAAAACTTTCCTTGCAGCACTTCTTTCCCTGTCTAAAACCACAAATGTGCTGTCAAAGTAGTCCTGGTACTGAACGTACTAGATCTTGATGAGTAGACCGTGATGAGGAAAAATAGTCAGAGATTTGGCTGAAAAAGGAAACGTTCTAGAAGTCCTTGATCATCTCATCAAGACTCTGGGTAACAGATTGCTGGCAGAGCTGCTTTAACAGGACTGTCAAAATATCTCCAACAAAATCTTCCTCAAAAGGTTATTAACAAAACTGAGCAGCTATTGGTAAAATTGACAGCTATGTCATGGATTAGAAACCAAAAGCTAGAAAGAGCAAAAACAATCTATCAAATTTCATTATCTCAGAAAGTTAAAGTTTAGGTATCTCAAATTCCTGATTTCCTGATTGGAAAAATGACGATGACAGTAGCAGTATAAAACCAGAGGAGAATATTAATACAATCAAACAACAGATATCAGTTTATCACTCCAGTTAAACACCCCATATTTATATAAACATGCACATATCTTTATTCATGTTTACACGTAGGGTAGGACAGACTTCACTTGCTAGCCTTTGCCTGCAGGAATAACAAAGCCATTTCATTTGCATGTAGAGATTTAATTCAGGTTTTGTAAACAAAATTGTAAATTAGAAAGACTGAAAACCACATTGGTATACAAAAAGTTCTCAGGGCCTCAAGAAAGAGAGATTTCCCCAAGTCATCTATAAAAAATCTTGTTTTCCTGGAATAAAATTGTGCTATGGACAATTTTACAATACCTAATGAAAAAAACTAAGCCCTATTACAAAATCTTCTCACATAAAGGGAAGGACCTTATAGTTCTTCAGGTTCTTACAGGGCTTGATCCTGTATGCTGCTGAATGCAGTGGGTTGTGAAGGTGCTTAATACCAGGCAGGAGTAAGCCTCTAACCCTTTCATTACTAATAAAGACATTTTATTCAGGACTACATTATATCCATAAATTTTTCCAGCAAGAAAATCTAGCAGCTTCTCAGGGAGAAACCATAGGACAATTGCAAGGGCCTCAGCAGCTTTGAAGCAAGGAGAGTCCTTCACAAAACTAACTGTTCAGGAGCAAATCCCATCACCTCTCCACCTCCCCCTCATCATTGCCTTACACACATCAGTGGCAATCAATTGGCCCCCAGCTGGCAGGCACATTATTTTTCTTATTTAACAGCTTCCAGGGTGGTCTTTTTCACTAATCCCCCCGGGCTGCACAACAGACCTGGAGCTGAAGTAGCTTCTGCAGTCAGCTGTTGGTAGGTACATAAAATGGAGCAGCAATGCTTTCTGGCAATGGGGCCAGCAAGCTTTTATGTGTTTTCCTCATAGCCCACTCCCAAGCACCCTTTTACAGTGCTTAAGTGTAATGCATTTGTTGCTTAATCTTTTGAAGATTTAAATGATGAATTAGGACACTGAATATAGCATTTAACTGTAATATTTCTTTACTATTAGGTTCCTAAGTATGTTAAAAAAAATTGTTTAAAATCTGCCACTGAGGATTCTCCCAGGTTAAGATGCCCATTCCCTGTGGTTCAACTGGGCTACTGCCTGAGCTGTCCAAAGCAAATTTTCATCACTACTGCAGAAAGGGGGAAAAAAATGCTTTTGAAGACACAGGAAAGTGTTTCTTTTTGTGATTTTGTTCATCTTTAGCTCTTCTACTGAGAACTTCTGATTGTTGTTGCTAAATGCCATATGGGCACAGTATGTATTTCTAACACTCTTTTTTCCTTGGATATATATTTATGGCCATTTGTTCCCATGTTATTTTTAGATACCAGGGCAGCTTATATCTTCTGTAATGTTGGGATGTACTAGCAATCTTCTGCTGAGACACAGAGGAAATGTCCTAAGCTTGAAAATCTGCTTTTCTAGCTCAAGCCTTAAGGAAGGAAAGCAAGGAGAAAGACAAGAAAATACTATTTTGGCTCTAGAGTTTTCTGGTACAAATCAAAGTGGAAAATGAAGACAATACACAACACAACTAATTTTTTTAAATGAACCTATTTGAAATATCTTGATATATCATAAGAAATGCAGGTTCATGAATGCTTCCAGTGAACTCTCATGTGTAGTGCCGAGCAAGATGTCTCAGCATGTAGAAGCAGTAACAGTATGGCAATCCACACAGCCTAATTTCCCCTGCTGTTCAGAGTACACACTGCTGCATTTCTCTATGACCACTGCTTCTCATGCCTGAATCAACTCATTTAGCAGCAGAGATGGCATATCCTAAGGTAGCAGTTTGCATATTACTAAATATGAGGGTGGGTGGAGGATATTGCGGGTCAAGGAGTTATTTGGTGCTGTTAATGTATGTAGTTGATTTACTACCACTTGTCCTAGGCATTTCATATGATGCATTTGGTGTGAACTACATATGCGTAACATGTCAAGCTTCTACATTTTCCTGTGAAGCAACGTAAAACTTTATTGTAATCCTTAGAGGAAGGATTGCCCCTGTGGTTGGAAGATGTAAGCCCCAGGAGCTCACCAACATGCTCCTTTCCCTGTGCAAACAAAAGATGAACTTCCTGTGGACAGGGAAATCTCCTTCATCTCCTCAGACCTGTCAAGGCTGAAGTCAGCTCGTTGTCCACAGAGGGCTCCCCTTTGGCCGTAAAGCAATGTGTAACTTCTCCTTCCACATAAGTGCTCACTTTATAGGACTTGAAAAAAGGCACAAAACTGACCTTTAAATCCTGAGTATATTCACCAGGCCAACTTCTCACTGAGTAACTTCAGCGCTACCTGGCATTAGCTTCTATCATGTTCACCAGCAGTTCAGAGACACACTATCCCCAAACAGAATTCCCATTGATCCTGCACCCTCAGATCTGAAAACAGTGGGCTATATTCTCAGATAGTTAAGGTAATATAGCTCAGTTACTTTATAGCAATTTATACGTACTATGGTCCTGGCCCCTTTTTTCAGCTTTGTGCTCTAATCACTTGTGTAAGCAGTGTCAGAATTTGTTCCTAGGAACAAATAATATCTTTTGAAAATAGTTTCCTGGAAGATGAGGTAGAAATGTTTGATGCTGGGAGACCTTACAAAAGGATTTAAGTTGGCTAAGCTGATTGGAAGAAAAACCGGTTAAAATCCTGATAGTAACATGAATGCATAAAACAGAGCACTCCTAAAATAAAATTAAAATAGGTCAGAAGTTTTCAAATTAATACTTTCATTCACTCTATCTGCTGGAATAGATTTTGTGGAATCAGTCGTCATTCTAATGCCCTTAATTCATCCCATTTAAGAACAAAATATTACATAAATTATTATCAAAGTTTTCTTGTACTGGTTATCTTATTTTTAACAACTTAAGAACTATTACCAAATATATACACCACACATATTAAAACGTGCAGAGACTACAGAACATTTAGATTAATACTAATGAGATAATCCACCTGCCTATTTCACTGTACAACAGCTGCACAGATTTAAAAGAGTTCAATTAAACTTTTTTCAGTGTATAGATAACTGATCCAATGTGGAGAATGATGTCACTGATAGGCTAAAAAATATATTTTTAGCTTTTAAAATAAAATTTCTCCATTAGAAAAGCTGGAATTATAAACTTGACACATAAATCTTTCTGGAAACTTTATTTTATGGAGCAACAAAAAGAAGAATAATGAAATAAAATCTCAGCAGAACAATATGAAGATGCCCATTTTTTCATTTCCTCTACAAAAGGGGCAATAGAAATCTAAATGATACATTGTTGTTGCTCTCCTTCCATATGGGAAGTTTAATTACTCTTTGATATTTCACTGTATTTGTTTTTACCTTTTCTGAGAGTTTCCATTTTCTTAATGATTTTGTCTCCCTGCCATCCACAGCAATGAAACACCACCGTTTTCATGTTTTAATGGCACCAAACTCGTGTAGGATGTTTTTTCAATAAATAGGGAGGAATTCATCTTTAAAGATCTGTCCTGTCCACCATCTGCCTGGGGCACTTTAACGGTTGCAATGGGAGCTGTGAGTGGACCAGAAGGACAACACTCAGGCCTCGGATCCAGGCTACTAAAGACAAAAGCACAGATTCTTGCCAAGTTTGTATCTCTCCATATTTATAGCAGTAGACTGAAAAATATATTACTTAATTTCTTGCTACAATGTAACATTCTTTCTGACACTGCTAGTGACACTTACTGATCTGTTCATGCCCTTCCTGCCAAGATGATTACAAGCGTTGTTAGAGAGAAAGAAGGACAAAAACTAATAATCATCTGTCCACAAAGGAATTAATACAATTTCCATCTTTATAACACTTTAGTGGCTATCCAGATTTGGCGCTGAAATAGCAATTTAAATCTGAGATTGTCAAAGTGATTTGCTTTGACAGGGGCTTCTACAGAGAGAAACTGAGGAAAAGGCACTTTAACCTGTATATGCTATCAATAAAACCGATTTCTCTGTTGCAAAGGGAACTTTAAACATCCTTCTTCTCACCCAGTATTCCTTAGCATGTGATATGCTCACTAATGTGATGCAGCTACCTTCTCCCTGTGTGATTCAGGGCCCTGTATCCTTGGGAATGTGTGAGGGCTGACCTGGAAATGCATCTTTTGGATACACTTACTTACTTAAAACACCTGAAGTGCTTTCCAGCCAAACCAGATGTCCATGACCCCCACTCCTGCCAGAGGTAGGATATTCTGCAGTGTTACTAGCACACCTCAAACTGTTGGGGACTTTGGACCCAGTTGCTTGAGTCTCTTGCCCAGTATATCTCAGACAATCAAAGCTGGAAATAAATTTTATCAGACTTCACTAACTACGGGATCATGGTACTCTTTAATTGTTATGGTATGATACTTACAGTAGATGTGTCTCTGTAGAACTTATTATTCATCTGATTCCAAACAGGTAAAACAGTCCTTAGAAAGGTGGTCCTACTGAAAATGGGCATTTCCCTTATGTATGTACAGTTCTATGCATGTTTCTGGCAAGTGAAATAGAGTAGAGAATAATGTCAATTGTATGCCTATACCACGTGCAGAGGTGAATATACATATAGAGTAAATCACACTCTATAGACTTTAAGTAGACTCACTGACATTCCTTGTCTTATCTAAGATTTTTGATTGTTGCTTCACAAAACTTAGTGTAAATAAAGTTACTATAGATATATTTCAGACAGACACATAGACACGCATATTAATATACATACACATAGTAGAGTTCATTATTCTGGGCTGTGAGGGCTTATGACTATTGACACTGTCAATTTTTATCTCATTACTCATCACTGCTTACTCTGAGTGCTAATAGTATATTTCCACGGAGTTTGTGTGTGCTGCAATGTAAATTCTGACATTGCTAGTGTCAGTCACTAATCTACCTCATTCAGTTCATGTCAAGATGATACATCACAATGCTCAACAACTGTCATCCCTGCTTTAAATAGATCTACATTTTTCTCAACTTTAAAATTAAATATACATATATATATGTATCTTCAGCTCCACATTAGGTTCTGCTTTTAGAACATGACCATGAAAGTCATCTTAAATATTTTCCAAAGCAATTACTAGGTGGAGGGGTTTTCTTGGTTTGGTTTGGTTTGTTACAAAATGCTTTAGAAAACCAAAAGCAAACTCTGGAAAAATCCAGGCATGTTTAAATCTTTATATCGGTTCAGATTTATTTTCCCCTGAACATAAAAAACTTATTTTCTGTCACTGAGTTGTGATGTCTGCATTTGTATTGAGACTAGTTTATAACATTTCCAAACTGATAGTTAAAAAACATTGGTCTAAAATTACTTACAAATATCACACATTAGATCAAGTGTTTTAATTAAGTGACGTTACCATGGTTTTGAGTATCATTTTAAAGAAAAACTTAAGGTTATTGCCATTTATCTGCTTCCTTTACTAGAGTTACTCCTCCGTGTCACGATTGCAGTGCTTTAGTTCATGTTATTCCCTACAGAAATCCCAAACTATGTTTATACTTTCTTCTACTTCACTGTGTTTTTGTCATAGATATCCTGATGATACAACTTATTCTTCCCTTGCACAGATTTATCATTCCATTTGAGTCTCGTTTGCTTAAATGCGCAAAATTGCTTGTATCTCTAGCCCTGCTCTGGCCAGCAGTCGCAGAAAACTGCTGTTTGGGCAATCGGGTACCTGTGGTTTTTTTAACTGATGTTAATAAGAGGCTCTGCTGCTGTACCTGGGCCTTTACAGCAAGACTTCACAGGCTGAGTATGCCTCTGATGGCCAGGACTGAGGAACGGGTTCGTGTAAGGGATCCCAAGGACAGCACTTGTGCCTCTCTGCCTGTTTGCATCTGCCCAGCAATGAAACTGGCTTGTGTTTGGATCAACAAGAACTGGCACAGGGTCTGTTGGGCTTTTCTTTGTACTGACAGGTGTTAAGGACCATTTAAAAGTGAAAAAACATAGTGGAGGCTAGCAAGAACAGTTAAGGTGCTGAACCTATAACCCATGGGTGTTATATACATAGACATAGACATATGCAGGTACATATGTACATGCATATGCATATACATATACGTTTCTGATGAAGCTCAGTTCCCAGACAAGCTATCTGTACAAAATTATTCTCCAATAAACTGGAATAACATTTCTTATCCTTCACAAGTCTAAAAGGCAAGTTGTTATAATACAAAAAGCCTGGAAAAAATATGTGTTTAAACAATTCTTTTAACCATGCAAATATGACAAAATATCTTTCGCTTTTTTTTTCCTTTTTAATTTTTCCCATTCATATTCATCTGGGGCTTAGTCCTCAGCAGGAATAGAACCTTGAATATTTTAAAGAAATGAGATCTTGAAATAGCAAAAGGATAAATAAAGGGGAATTTTATAATGCAGCAGCATAATATAACTCGTTTTAAGCAGCAGAAGAAGTTGCATTGATCTGGACACAAACAGACTTAAGTACAGGAAAATCTGTGGTGCATAGGTGGATAAGGTTGAATTTATTCCAATGATTTGATTGATCACATGCATTTTTTTCTCCAATTTATGAACTTACGCATGTATGAGAACTACAAAGAAATGCATTCAGTGCCTAGCAGGATTTTCAAAATAATCTAACCTTTGAAAATAACATTGGGAACTTATCTATATTTTTAAATGTCTAAATATCCTTTAAAACCTGGTCTTCTGCAACCACAATTTTATCCTCATATAAGAATGTGCAACATGGTGTTTGAATCTTCCTCCAAATTTTGTAGCTTTCTGACATTACGTGCTTAATAAAATAAACAGAAGAGGAAAGGGAAGACTTGATTCGTTTTCATTCTGATTTATAGAAGAATGTATTAAAGCGTGTGTGTTATTTGTGCTAAATAAGCATAACAAAAGTAACATTTTGATATTTCTTTTTGCTCATTTTGCATAAGTGAAAAGACATAATGAATAAGAAAGACTGTTGGCAATTAAGTCTGTTGATCTAAAAAGCAAATGCCTTTTTACAATAGACTAAGCAACATCACAAATGGAGTTTTAGGGAGGGCAGTGTCTGTTCTAGTAAGCAGAAGAAATCCAAAATGTTTGTTTATATCAATGGACTTAAACCCACTAGGTCACTAAAAATTGCCTGGTTTTACCATGTGTAAGTCAGAACAGGGTTTAACCCATAAAACTGATTTAACTATGGATGAGCATACACACACAAATAATAATCAGGAAATCAATTATGTTTCCCATGGCAAACATAACTCATCTAGATTGCAGAGATGTAGATTATATGAATGATTAAAATGTAGCAGTAATAGGAAATACTACCTATGTACATGGAGGTCAAATTTTAATTCCTGTGGGAACTGTAACTTTGAACTTTCTGAGATATGTATTTAAATTTTCCAACATAATGTTGATTTTCATGTTGAACATAATTTAGTTTTTGGAATCACATGTACTGTCCCTATACTACTCAGTTCACCTCTCAGTAAAGTATGTTATTGAAGTAACAGTGTTTAATATGATAGCTCTGGCATAACTCTGCTTAATTGAGCTGCTGCCTAGGAGTTATACACACACCACTTGATACCTAAAAATCCAGTCTGCTTTGAGTTCGGACTAGATCATCACTATTCATTTCTCTCATGCCCAAACAAACATAATGACAGTGTTATAGATTCAAGAAAGGTTTCAAATTAAGATGTGGTAGATTGCACAGCGAAGACATACATATATCCTTTATTTAGGGTGTCAAAAACTTAAACATATCTTTCATATGTACTGTCTTATACAAACACAGTACATCACTAGTCTGGACACCAAGTTATTTAAAGCTATTATTTAGTGCCATAATAAGTAGCAATTTAAATACAAAGTAAAATCATTACATTGTCTTGTTTACTACTGATGTTAATGTCAAGCTGACGTGTAATGCTCCAAAAAAGGCAGCCTATGATTTGTTATCATTAAACTGTCAGTTCTGTCATGTCTTAGGCATAGATTCATACTATACTTCTTTCAGCATATCGTTTTATTTTCTATCAGTCAAATACTGAAGTGTTTTAATTGTGTCTCTGCTATTTTTCTATTAACTGTTTCATGCATTTTTTCTCTGGCCTTTTAATTGCAGTTTAATAGTGGTCATTAACACATTAAGGGGTGTTAGAAGAACATTTGAAGTCCTCTTGACTTCTACCAAAGTTGACACTTCAATGCTAGAGTAATTTCAGCTATTCATTTATTTAATAGTGACCTATGCAAATGTGGAACCATGTCATTTTACAAATTGACTGTAATAATTAACTAGAAAGGCAGAGTAAAATGAAACAGGTTATAATTAGAATAAAACTGCTACAGTATTACGTCAGCTAGAATAAAATAATCTCAAATGATTAAATTGGTTTCAATTATTAAGAATCAGTTTAATGTACCCACTGTTCTGATTTTTTACATTTCTCTTTTTTGTGTGCATTAGATGTCACCTCATCCAATTTATGCATTTTATTCATCTTGGTAAAACAGGCATTACAAAAGTTTAATTAAGTAGTAAAAGACTTCATATTATTCCGTTGAATTCTAAATTAGCTGCAGAAAGAAATGATAGTGCGTAGTACATACTATTCATACACATTTCAATTAGATGCATCTATTGTTAGCTAATATTCCTGTACTCCAGTGTATAGATAAAGGTACCGATATAGAGGAATATGTAGGTATGTACACAGGAATAACAGTGCTGGCTTCCACAGTGTGTTTTTTACTCACATTAACAACACAATTTTCAACTATATTATTTAGATCTTTATCTTCAGGGTACTGGTGTCACGGTTCATGATAAATATGGAATTGTAAAATTACGTTTGTCTTTATCATTTCACCTTGCTTATTCAGTTGTTCTTTTTGCAGGTCGTGTATATTTAGATGAATACATAGGTAGGTAGGTAGGTAGGTAGGTAGGTAGATAGATAGATAGATAGATAGATAGATAGATAGATAGATAGATAAATTGATAGATAGATAGAATTATGATTGTAGGTACACAACAAGCCTATATGAGATGATGGACATTTTGATGATGGCAGCATTTGCAAAGTCATATGTTGAAGATGAAAACAAAACACAATTTTGATCGCACTTTTCAACACAGAGGTACATTGTCAAGTCTGTTCGCTTTGACTCTGCCTGCTTTCTGCTTGCCATTTGTAAACTCAGTTTTGAGCATACCGTGAATTAATGCTATACAAATGGGCAGTAGGGTGGCCAGCTTCTGCTTTAAAGCTGTAATATTTAAGATGCACTGAGTTTTTTCTTTCTCTTTGTACAGTTTAAAATTATTGTTAATTAAAATTAGACCTTCTTTATTTGAACAAATCTTACTGTATTGCTTGCCAGACTGGTCAAGTACCTTCAAGAATTATGCCTTCAATCTTTAATATTCTAGTTCAATATACAGCAGCTTGTTTGTTTGTTTCCAGATGATGTCTCTGGAAAGGAGAATAACCTCAACAAATACTCAAACAAGAGTAAATGCTGTCTCAACAGCCAACAGATATCAAGTTACATAGGTTTTGTACCTTGTCAGACCCCTGGGGAGCCAGGCAGACCCCCGGGGAGCCAGGCAAAGTTATTGAACAGTAGATCATGAAAAGACCAGAGAAAATTGTTTCCAATGATGGAAATGCACAGAAATAAAGGAAACGTGGCCATGGTATTGCAGTGTCTTTACCAAAAGAGACAAGTAATTTGTCAATGTTTGAACTCCATGTTTATCCTCACATAAAATCACCAGTGACGTTCTAGTAATGCATGAACTATGTGCATTTGCCACTGCAGACAAACTGTAAGTGTGAATATATTATTACAATTTTAGTGTGACAGAAACATAACATAGCCTGTAGTCCTTGGAAAAATCCAGTTCTGCCACAGTATTATGCTAATCTGCTGTGATTTCTGTGTGGATCCTTCAGATCCCATTCTGCAGTGAGGCTACGATCTCTGATGCTAAGATTTGTAACTCTGTTTTAGGATGTAGGTTCATTAGTTAAAGTTACTATTTTAAAATATATGTTTCATTGCTCCTCTGATGTATTGAATTTCAGTAGAGGCAATTATATTAGTAACTGACTACTTGCATGCTGTATTCATTATAGTTTTGACAGGACTTTTATAGTCTTCCTTAAGCAGAGGTAAACTGTGTTTATCAGTGATCGCAGGAGCATTTCTGTGCAAGTGTCCCTATGAGTAGAAACGCAGCGATGGATTTTTTTTCAAAACTTTCTGGTGTGCAAAATTTGGGTGATCATGAGATTCAGATGAGATCAGAAGAACAGTTTCTGGTAGAGATAAGCCTTACTCTAAGCTTGATGGCGGTTTCAGCAGAACAAAGTTAAAGGAACAAAACACTGTTAGCAACCTACACTTTCCACAGATGTCATTACAAAATCTGTTGTGTTTCGTAGTATCTCAAAATCACTGTAAGTAAGTCCTGAATTTCCAGGCAGTTGGCCTGTGCCACAACTTCCCTGGAAGGGACTCGGGGAACCTAGGAACCTTTGACCACAGCCACCAAACAAGCTGTTGAATATTCTAAAGACTTTAGCTTCCATACTTTTCATGAGGCTAGGTGTCAACACAAGGGAGTGAGTTTTCCAGCTTTGAAGGAGTTTTCTGACCTGTGTGTCACACGCTTACCTTTCTTAGGGATCCAATGAACTTGCTAAGATCACTTCTACATATTCCAAATGGAACTATGCTTCTTTTTATTGTATTGTAATTATTGTTATGCAGTTGTAGTAATATAATTATTATTAATTACATTTTCTAAAGGTAATTAAATTTCTTTGCGTAGAACAAAGATAATCAGTAAATTGAAAATAACTGTATTTCCTCAAAAAAAATACTTAATACGGCAGACTACAGTAACTCTGTACAAATAACCCGTTCCTGCATGTCTTACAACTGTTAAATATGGTTAATTTACACAAATACTTACTTAATCCTATAGCAACTACTTTGCAGATCTTTGTGATGCTTTTACTGGAGATGGGTTTTTTTAGCACCTCCTGATGTGTTTCAGCAAAAGTCAAAGATGGCACATGTAGAAATTAGGAAAATGCATCCCAACTTCTCAAAGAAATACAGGAAAATAAATATTAAAGTGTGCAAACTATGCAATAGTATACATAGACCTTTGCAAGAAAACAGTCTAATGAGAATTTGGCAGTCTTTACACAAAAGCGTGGGGAAGACTTGACTATTGTGTGACTGATGTGCAGCAGGGATGTCCAGTGGCTCTAACAGGAAGCTGACAAGCAGAGTGACTGGGTGACATTGTGGTAGAACCTTTGACAAATTATAAGATTCCTTTCAGTCTCCAGTCTATGAAATACATGCAATCCAGGCCTCTTGCAAAAAGAAGGATGAAGCAGGCCTTGTGTCAGTGCGTCAGGATTCATCTCACTCAACTTTAGTCAACTAAAAATTTGGTATATGGTCTAAACTTCCCTAAGCTCCCTTTAGAGAATCACAGATTAATTTATGTTGGAAGATCCTTCCAATGGTCCTGTCCTGCTACTCACTGACAGTAGAGAATGGAAGGCAGCTGCTCTGAGCCGTAACAGGTAGCTTAGCTTTTAGGAAGCTATAGGGCTTTGTAAGTTAATGATGGGATTTAGTTTAGATAACCTAGCCTCCTCTGAATTACTTAGTTTTAGTTCAACTCTACTACTTCCGTCATTCAGCCATAACATGAAGTAAAGAGTCTACTTATCCTGTTAGCAACCCTAAAATTTAGCCAGTTCCTGATTTATCACTTCCATAGAAGAAAAAAGAGGAATATTAAATTAGTCACACATGTTGGCTCAGCAAATGCATCTCACAGCATCTATAAGATCTTGGCTGAACAAGAACCTGCATGTGTTGAAGGGAAAGAGATCAAAACAAAACTCTCTGAGACCAGTTCATTCCTTTTTCCCTCTCTAATCAGTTTAAGGGAGAGAAAGACAGAGATAAAAGTATGAAAATCTCCAGCCAGGAGAAGAGAAGTAACAAAACAAGGATCCCACTAAACAATACCACTGCTGCAGCTCACCTTTCAGAGGGTTGGTCATCTTCAGCTCACTCCACATGGATCCATGAGTACCAGATTTCACTCTGACAGAACACTGACATTAGTTATGTCATCTCCTTGTCCCACAAAGCTTTATTGCTTTTTCTTCTAGAAAAGAGCCTTCTTGGGAAGTAACCACCTCATTAAACAAAATTGAACCCTCTACTCACAAAAGTTCTTATTTTATTCATAAGCAACAAGGATGGTGGAAGAAAAACTCACAAGAAAAAGAAATGGGAAAAACAAAAATCTAGAAACCTTCTTTATCCCATGATGACTCAAACATCTCTTCCTATGCTATTTGCAACACTTGACTGTCAAAAATTAATCAATCCTTCCTTGCTTTGTCAATTTTTTTAAGCATCTCTAAGATCTTCCAACTTTACCTCTCCAGCAACCATAGTTTCAAATACTTTGAGCAAGGTACCTTCATTGATCCATCACACCTACATGCCTTTTCATACCCTTTCATGGCCAACAATAAAGCTAAAAAGTCCCTAAACCTTTT
This sequence comes from Dromococcyx pavoninus, assembly GCA_033558185.1. NCBI lineage: Eukaryota > Metazoa > Chordata > Aves > Cuculiformes > Neomorphidae > Dromococcyx > Dromococcyx pavoninus. The sequence goes on from JAUMJL010000047.1 coordinate 2,261,840, forward strand.
TTCCTTTTTCAAAAGGCTTATTACACTCATCTTTAACAGTTACGTCTTCCCTAAAACAGAGTCACTAATTTCAATAGTACTACTTGCAATAATAAGTGGTGGACTTCTGGAGTTGTACAGAGTTCCTGGCTGGGTTGTAAGTAGAGGTATCTGCTGACTAAGGGAAAACACATGGGGCATGAGACTGGACCGTCTCCACTTTCCTCCATTCCGTTGATCTTGTAGTGAGGCAATAGTTTTGCACTTGCAAAGAGCGATTTGCTATTGAACAAAAGGTTCATATAAAGATGACTTGGGCTGTAATGGGTGACCTTTCACTAGCAGTGGTGGCATGCTTAGATTTATAACAGACTTGTGGCATGACAGAAGCCTATAGCATTTACAAAGATGGAAGAATTTTCTTTTCTCCTGGCAAATATTACTCTCATTGTGGTTTTTTTTATTTCCATTAAAGCTTGTCTGTTACATAAAACACTTTTTTCTTCAGAAACAGTAATAACGTCAAAGAGGAGTGGCATCATAGATTGTCTCTCTAGTATAAGTTTGGTTGACAAAGTTAAAAATGTTGTTTGTAGCTACAGTAGTGATTGTGGCTACTAGCTTTTTCCTTTTGCAATTTCCATTTATCAACTTCGTATGATACTGACATTAAGCTTCGTCACTGACAGCTTGCCTATTTCATTGAGATTCACACAAAGATAACGTGAAAAAAATGAAATGAGAAGGTTCTGTTTGTAGATTGTTGTAAGGCAGGAAAATAAAATATGTGCTGAATATGACTAGGCAGAACTTTAGAAACAGGTATCCTATTACTTCTTTCCTTTTTGCTAAAGGCATATTTGACTTTGCTGTCAATAGCACTTGCAAGAGCGAAAAGGAAAGGAAATGTGTACTCAAATTGCTAAACTTTGACAAGTGGCTCAAAATATAGGTACACATTAGGATATTAACGTATTTTTTCTGGCAATGCATATAGAGAAGAACTTACTATTACAGTGGTGAAGAATGATAGAAGTATTCAAAATTCAAACTTGTTTCCAAATTTTACAGCTATTTTTATTGGAGTTTAACACCCAGCTATGGATGTGAACATCCACAGACTCAGTCAGATATCCAATATGTCTCCAGATGTGCCCATCTCTCTTTATGATCCTCTGTATTTCTATCTTCCAGTCTCCTGGATTCTTTTTCTTGATTTGCACATAGTATTAGTCTGCCATTTAACTTTAATTTTTTAAGCTAACTAGAAAGAAGGGGCTGAACAAATATTGGAAACATTTTCTTTGAGTATCCATTTGAATTAAACAGCCAGGTAACATTTGACCATGTTTGTGACCCTTTCATGTTTGCTTTTCATGAATTTTCAAGTGTTTGATCTCTGTTAGGGAATGGATTAGCAAAAAGCAAATTTGTAATTCAAATGCTGGAAACTCCACCAGCACCAATTTAAAATTGTATATTCGGATATTGTATTTGAAATTTGAAATTCACATTGATTTGATTAATGAAGTGACTTGCAGCCAGCTCATGTGTCTCTGAGTGCCTGTTATTTCACCTGGGGAGGAAAGCAATAGGTCTTTTCAGAAATCTTCCTACCTAAATCTAATCCTATTTTTTTCAATCCTGTTTATGTCCTGGTGAGATTTAGTGCAGCCTCTAGGTTGTTTTAACATCTCTCAATTGTGAAAACTGCCGCCAACACAGCTACTGTGCTGGGTTGGTGAGCAGATCAAGTTGGATGGGCTGGCATCTGGGAAATGCAATGCATGTCAGTGAAGAAAGAGATGACTTAATTATTTGCAGTTTTGAGGTGGAGTGTACTGGCGATATATTTATTGACTCTAATAATTCTTACCTAATTAACAAATGTACAGTTTCATGGATAGTTCAGAAACATAAAAAAGTGACGTTTTAAGACTAAATTATTCATTGCAAATTATTCACTGAGTCCTGATAGCATACATAGAGGAGACTGACTGTTCATTTTATCCTTGTTGTCTTGCAAGGATTGAGTGCCAACTGTGTATTGTCGCTTGACAGAACATGAAGGATGTGCCAAAACCACATTCCCAATGAAATACAAACGCTGCAGTCATTCTTGCTGCGTTTTGTATACATGACTGTTCAAGCAGTAAAGCACGCAATATAGATGAACCTTAAAATATTTCTGAAGCTGAGAAGTCTCATAAGCCTTTTTTCAAAATTTTTCAAGATATGTTTTTAATACAAGATTCTCTTGCCACCCAATTCTGGCCTTGGGGCAACCAGTTGGTTAATATCCATAGGGAAAATGGTCTTTTCTTCACATTAAAACTTCAAAGCTGTTTAAAATACATTAAGAGATGTTCTTAATTATTCTTTTTCTTTCAACACTTGACTCCACCCACCCCACCCCGATCTCCACATTCCTCTATCAACTTCAGTGTGTGTCCCCTCTTCCTCTCTTCTTTTCCGCTCTGCCCTCCCCCACCGCCCTGCCCATGTGTGTGTTTACTAAAGGACTGACATACTATCTAGAGAAGGATGGACGATGTCAGAACAAACTTCAGAAACAGACTGGTTTCCATCCAATATACATTCTATATTTTTCATACTAATTTCTTTTCCTCTGTCAGAATTTGTCCCTTTTATTTCTGAAAAAAAAAAAAAAAGAGAAAGAAACAGTGATCTCACTCCAGCATTGATTGATATAATGATGAGATCAGCACGTCAGGTCTGGTGTGGAAGAAAAGGAGGAAGATGGAAAGGGAGGCACACAGGATAGCTTGCCATGGACCCTCATTTCAATGAGCTGGACGATACCCCAGTCAGTTACACTATGAGACATCCTACACCTATAGCTTTATCTCTCCTGGCCCCAGAAGACTGCTCTAGATTAATTACTGTAATAACACAAAGACAACTATTTTATAAATAAGAAAACAGTAGTAAAGATACAGTAAGTGAGAAGGCGAGGGTCATATGCAGATTTCTCAAAACTACCAGGAGCAGAGAAAGTAACATGAGCTAGAGTTCTGCTCCATCTCTGGTCAGGGAGCTTGTGCTTTGGGGTGTGCCATACTTTCTTGCTGAGTTTGAAACCAGTGAAATAAGCAAAGGATGGAATAAGAACTTTAAAAAATTGTTTAGAGCCATTTTAAAAAGTGGACATGAATGTGTTAATATGGAAGACTTTTCTTCAGCAGACTTCCATAAAATACTTATGTTTGTATATCCCAGTGAAACCATTCCTCAGATTCGGGCAGTTACAAAGATTGTTGGCTCAAACAGATTGAGTTGATCCAAGATTTTCCTGTTAAAACCTTAGATAAGCTTGAATCAGCAAATACTGTCCATCATCTTTACACATGGACACAAAACAAGCACTGGCTGAAGTGGGAAAAGCTAAATGTAATGGATTATCCAGCTGAAAAAACAGTCTGGAAATTTACTTTAGAAAACTCACGTTACAGAGTTTCACCTAATAAACCACATACATATGCTGTACTAGAGCTCATTTGATTTTGAAGAATTATCACAGAGACCTATTTTACTCTTATATCTGGTGAAAATTTGGTCCTGCCATAAAGGAGCATATACACTCGTTATGAACATTGTTTCTTCTCTTTTCCTGGACCTACCCTATTATTTCGAAAGGCTTCAGAAACAGAGCAGGCCAACTATTTGGGACAAAAGCTGAGCAAACTTGAAAGTGAACCAAATCCCGGAAGACTTCTCTTTGTACTGTGAAAGGATACAGTTAACTTTTTTCCAACTTCTTGTTTTCACACACCTCCAAAATTGCAGGTTGTATTTGGCACTGAAAATGGGAGCATGGGAAACAATGGAAAAGTTTGTTCTTAGAGAATTTCCAGACCAGCTTTGCAGGCTCAGAGAAATGGACAGCTTGAATATCTATCAGGCTGCAAGCAGGTTATCTAATGTAGAGCAGCCCTTACCATATTTGTCCATCAGAAGCTCAACATCAAAGTAATCTTTACTTTCCTATGCAATGGCAACTTCCACAATACTTCCGAAGGCATAGGATAGCCATGCAGAGATTACTCCTAGCAAGATGCCATAGGAGGGCTTATAGCATTTCACCATTCAATTCATATTTCTGCTCTGTCCCAACAGTGACACAGATCTTTCTCTCTATATATATAAAAAAATATATATGTATCCAAAACCACAAATTTTTAGAATCGGGCATATTGTTAGAAATGAATTATTGTTAGTAATACCTACCTTCCATATCCCAGTAATATATATAGACAAATATTATAAATACCATGCTCCTGCAATATGCTACATGGACTTAGAAATCTGGAGTACATACAGTATGTATAGAAGCTATCTATTGTGCAGCAGTGATATGCCTAATAGTGTGCTTGATTTATCTTAAATATCTCAATTCAACTATGTTCTAAGGGGCTTTTCTGCTACATCTCAGATCTTTTTTTTTTAAATCTTCCGCAAGTTTAAAGCAAAATCGTATATTTATTTTCTGAATTCAGCACTCCCAAATTAATCTGACAATTGCTTATTTTTTAAGAAAGAGTATATTTCAATAAAAACAAAACTTCCTTTCTTTGGATTATTTACTATGTAAAGAGCAACTAAATGCATATCATGCGAAGCATTTGCCTTCATGAGGCATTAGTTAGTGAATGGCTCAGATACACAGCTCAGAGCTCTATGTAGGCTGCAGGCCACTGCTGCTTCTGTCAGGTCAGAGCTGTACACTTAGCAGCTAGTAGATTTTCAGGCCTTGACATATCTTAAAAAAGACAGCCCCTTTGTAGTAGTTGTCCCTAGAGAAAAGTTGGAAAGGGTGTTGAGCTTGCTGCACATTGAGTAATATTTAGCACTGGAAAAAATATTAAAACCCCTCTATTGTGAAGGGTCTTGCAGAGTTGTACTGCTGTGCTGGGGAGCTTTCCTGAAAGAGCAGAGCTGGGATGAAAGGCTAGAATTAATCTGTTCGATATCGATTTTATGACGACAACAGCAGAGACTCCTGTTTTCCGTGTGCGTGAGCGGATACATGTGTGCCTGCCCACGTGGTTGCATGTTTGGGCATACACCTGCTGTTTGCTACATCTGGCTTCCAAAAACTGCTTCTGCGTTTTTCTCAGAGTAATTCTGACTTTAAGCTAAGGCATCCTATAAAAAAGACAGGATGTTAAATGCCTACTTTTAAATCAATATGTAGAGCTCAAATTCAAGTGCACTGAGCTTATCAAACTTCCACTTGCAAATATTCATTTAAGCTTAAATAGTCATTTTGCATTGCTGCCTTGTTTTGACATTATTATGTGCTGGAAAACACAGTTAAAAATTCCCCAGATTCTCACCTTTAACAAGGATCAAAATACAGGGGTTTTTTTGAAAACTGCAAAACTTCCCTATTCAAAAATCAAAAAAGTATTTCACATCTATAAAAAAAAAATCAAATGAGGAAAACAAAACAAAACAGAAAGACAGAATACCATGCTGGCATGTCCAACAACTAAATACTCAAGAAATATCAAGAAACTTATTTCTGTTTGTTTGTTGTGATTTGGTTTTTTTTTTTCCTAGCTCAGTTCTTAAAGTCTTTTCCAAGAAGGTGGTTGTTAAAGGTGTCTTTCAGCAGGCTTTTTTTCCCTAAACCTCTCCAAGAGGTAGAATGGAGATGGC
>JAUMJL010000047.1:2270000-2317500 GCA_033558185.1 Dromococcyx pavoninus
GGAGAACTGGACTTGATAATTTAGCTGAGTGAGCAGAGTTTATTTCCCAGTATAAAATGTAAGGGTGCTGATTCATCTCTGACACTATCTACAGTTAAGTCAGTGGTGTTTCACCAAGAAGAACTTAGGCACAAGAAGTTTTCTTCATATTTAACATCTCTTCTAAGAATAATGATTAAGAGAGGAAGGAATCTCAGCTCTGAAGAATACAAGAAATAGCAACATGTACATCAGTGAAAGCTGCCTTACTAGCAGTTATTATTTGCATATTCCAAACCAGCTGTCACTTGCAATTTCCTAAGAAAATCAAGCATTTTACATGGCCTTACACACAACCAGCTACGGGCTGTTCCTTTGCGTATGTGCCCATAGGGAGTATGATATCGTCCTCTCTGTCTTGCTTGGTACATGTCCAGCACAGATCCTCCTCAGTGTGAAATAATAACAATAATAGCAACTGCCATATAACTCCCCCATTTTAAATGCATTATCTGTACAAACTTCCTCCTTACTTTAGTTGTGGTATATGACATCCATACAGCGTAAAAGGGAAAAGAGTTTTGCTTCAGATCTTTAACTCATGTCAAAGTCTTTGGCATAGGATGAAGAAACCATCCCAAATCATGTGTCCAAGTTTCCCAGGTAGGTGTTTGCTTGGAAAGGAACTTCAAGAAGTAGATGCTGTCTCCTTGTTTTAGCTGTCAAACCTAAACTGTGCAGGTTCATTCCCAGCCTTTCAATAAATTGGCTCCACTCTGTCAGCTTGCTAGGGAATCAGAGTCTGAAGACAGCTTTTCAAAGGACCCAAAATCAGGTGTCTAAGTTAAGCAGGCTAGATTCCATCCCAGAGAATTAAATCTAAGTTTTTTAAACCGATAGCCACATTAAAATCAGTGACAATATTTATGAAATAAGGCTTGCAGAATCAGGTCCTATCGACATCTCCTGTAATCGCCAAGATGTCTATTCAAAATAATAAAGTTACCTAGTTGAATAAAGAATTAGAATCATGTTTTTCCTTCAGTAGTTAATTTCATATATATCTCTGCTATAAACTTTTATTTCTTAAACATCAAACATTTCACAAGCTCACTGATTTTTTGCTCTCTAGGATTCTAATTTCTTCTTCTCCAGCAGTCCTTTTTTTCTGGATTATATTATGTGCTACTCTTTCTTGTCTTTACCAGCACATTGTTTTGCCATATATGCCCTCACAAGGTTAAGACAAACACAAATCTGTTGCATGTAATAGAGCATAACTGGTACCTGACTTCCAACTGTAGTTTAGACTACAGCAACTGATGTCAGGTATACAGATATAGACTTGTTTCTCATGACTACAGAAGTACTCAGTTTGGACTAAGTATGGGAGAGAACAGATGTGTGGTTAAGGCAGTACCAGAGAATATATTTCGTCTTTGTTAAAGTGGGATACTCTATGTAATATATATATACATAGGAAAAAAAGAGTCTGGCATTTTCATCCATTTTTTATAGAAAATTATTCAGTGAAATAGAAGATTAGAGTGGGATTCTACAACTAAGAGAAGATAAAAAAAGAGTTATTCCATAATTGAAGAAGTTTTTGTCCTCGTAATGGATAATTATGGAATAACCCTCTTTTATAAGTGTTTAAAAGACATGAGAATGCTCTCAGCTAAGTAGCTCTCAACTCTACATCTTCTTTAAGAGCCTGTGATTTGTCATAGAAAAAAACCACACCCTTGTATTCGACCTTCTTTTATTCAGATTTTCACACTCTATCCAGGATATTCAAAAGCAGAGAGGCAACTCCACAAGGTGTAGACATCCACCCATTTGGAACTCACTGGAGGGCAAGGTGGGAAATCTCCAGCGTTCAGCAGTGCTGAAAATCAGACTGTCCTGTTTAGAGTTTTAAATAGAGATTTGTGTGCCTAAAGTTAGAAAGTCACTGTGGAAATAATAGCCACAGGACTACGAAAGCACAGGTCTTCTGAAAACATATTCTTAAAGTACACATTTGTTAATTCTGTGTGAGATTGGGTTTGTAGTGGAGCCATAAGATGAAAAAAAGTTTTAAAATTTTTACCTTTTGAAAATGTATTTAAGCATCCCTTAGTATTAAACATTGGAATTTGTTAGTGCAATCCACATTTCTAACAAAGGATGGGAATAGGGAATGAATACAGTTTATTTGTAAATTAAATAAATACGTTTCCTCCATGCCCTTGAGAGCTAACTGATTTATCAGTTAATAAAATAATCATACACCACAGACTTGTGCTTCCAATTTATTTTAAAAAGAAATAACATTGCATTTTTGACATATATGAATACAAATGTAACACTAGCGGAAACTTTGTGAGTAGCCCTGTATATACATCACCAGCCCTGCATGAATTACCTTACTTGCTTTTTCTCTGCTACTTATGGGATGGATTCTGCGTAAACACTTATTTCTTCAACAATTTCTAACTTATGTGAATGATCCTATAAACCTCAATATGACTAGTGACTAGAAAGAAGACTACGCATTTGAATAATGTAGAATGTACACTTAGCACAGGTGAAAATAAAAGTCACATTCAGAAATTTAGTTTTAAACATGCAATTAGACTTCACTAGTATTTATACCTAACAGCATATGCTAAACTTAAAAGTAAATATACATATTTTTAAAAAATCTATGACTGAATCAACTATTTTTATTGACTAAAAATGCTGATATAGATTTCATTTCTGCAGAATCTGGACAAATATGATTTGTGCTAGACTGAAGTGTTCATGTGCATCTCTCAGAAGGAGAAGGCTTAATAAATCATAGTAGATTTATTTTTGTTTTATTTGAATACTTTTCAATTTTTGTGACCAGCAAACCATTCTGTAAAAAGCACATAGGAGTGCTGCAAATAAGCTGGTGGTAAACTAGGGGCAGAGCCAGCATGCCACATGCCAATTCAGCCCAGCAATAACTGTGAGAATGCAATAAGCATGGGTCTGAAATCCTTTTGAGAATGTAGTGCTCATTCCCGCAGCCCTGATATGAATAACTGACTTTAGGGTGTCTGCTTATGTCAGTAAGGAGCAGTCCCCTGAGCAGAGTGTGCCATTTCAGACCTCAGGTTTTGTGTTTGCAGGGAAGCTGGGCTTTTTAGCATTCCCATCCCCACCCCTCACCCCCTGCTCTAATCATCTTCTCCTTTTTTGAACACATGCCTCTCCCCCTCTGCTCTTTAAATTCCCTCTGCTCCCTCCTGTATATCATCTTGAGCCCTAATTTGTTATTTTTGTTTCTTCCTTCATCCTCCCCCCATCACCGCTCCAGACACTTCTTTCCCCTTTGCTAGTGTGCTCAGTTCCTTGGGGACCCTTCACACTCTCCCACAACTGAGTAGCTCCTCATTTCCAATAGTATTTTAAAAGCTCTAGGTTGTATTCTTCTCTTGAGAAAAGAAAAAATAAAAAAAAGAGAAAACACAAAACAAAACAAAAAACCTTTCTCCAGAAACTCCACTAGATTAAACTCAGAGACTTCCAGCTAAATTCTCTTTTCAGACAGACAGAGGAGACTGAGACCTACAAGGACGCTAGGGCATGCCATACCCTGACGTTCACAAACCCACAAGTCCTTGGGCTCTGCTGATCAGGTCTTTATGAGGAGCAAGAAAATAATTCCTCCCCTGCCAGTAGCACAGCCCTCTGAAAAGTAATGCAGGTGTTGGTGCAGCATCTGCTCTCTGATGGCCACACCAGGCTGAATTTGATGTGAGCTTCTCTATTGACTTCAGTATTTTTGGAGGGTGTGGCCTCTGGGGGAGATGTGCGCAGGTGTGAGGAGGAAGCTTTTGCTTTCTTATGTATATTTGTGGATCAGAGAATCATGTTATCAGAGAACCTGTTTCTCAGATACATTCTGACAGTATTTTATGCTAAAGCATGCAATTTTTCAATATAAATGGGGCCATTCTCTTTTAGACGAAGACAAACTTGTGGTTGGTGTCCCTCTTGAAAGCTGACGACTCCTCTGCCAATCCTACTCTATAGTTCTTTGAAGTACCACAGCAGGCTTTCTGCTGAAAGCTTACAACTGAGACTACTTTAAGCTGCCAGTTACACCGGCGTAAATCTGGAGTTAACCCTACTACAGTGTTCACAGAGGTTAGCTAAGGACGGGCCCTTCCCTCATCTATTTGCGTGCTGAGCAGCACTGGGGGACCACAGACTCGTATTGGGTAAATACTTACATCAAGGAGAAAGGCCTGAGGCAGAAGGACAGTAAATAAACAGAAAAAGAGAAAGAGCGTAAATAATTAGAGCTAAAAGGGGATGAAGGAAGGACTCAGGAACCAGGGAGTGATGATGGGTTTGTCATTCTGGAGCATCCCCAAGGAATGGGCTGCAGAGGGGCAAATAGGCACAGGTGGGACAGAATGCCAGAATACATTTTAGAAAAGACCTCTATTATGTTTAAACTGCAATTTAATGAAATTATTTAAAATTTTTTTCCAAATTCCGTCTCAGTGTGTGACATTCTGTAGCATAAGAATATGTTGTCCTATTTGAGGGTTTTTTTTATTTTTTAGTGTATGTTTTTTTTCTAATCACACTAAGGCACTTTGGACTGAGCAGTGGCACTGATTAATCCACACCTCAGATGTGCTGGAAGCATGAGGTGAAACACACCTGAGATGTGCATTAATCAGCCCTACCACACAGCCTGTCCTGTCTCACTGCTTAATTGAATTCTAAACCAAATAATTTTGGGAACAAGGTTAGGAGGAGCCATTTTTTAAGTGGGTTTTACATGAGCTGTTCACAGTGCATGGAAAAAAATACAAGATATATTTAGAACAATATTTTAATTTTCGATACTTTACTAGATTAGATAGAAAGAACATAATGTTTAAAAAAGGAAAATGTGATTAAGAAGCTTAAGTGCACAGTATATTACATGAAAATCCTGATCATAAAGAAAGGTAATATCTACTCAAAATTATAATTTCTGTACTTTTGAAATCATCTCAGCAAGAATTATCTTCCCATACCAAATTGTAGCACTTGTCAAAATCAACTGTAAAGCATCTCAAGTGCTCTTCTGAATCAACAAAACAGATGTATAGCGATGTGAGGTTGCACTGAAATGGAAATAAAAGTGAACTAGATGCCAGTCATTGCCCTCAATCTCTTGAACCCCTCACTTAACACAGAGGATAACACAGGTCTTTGGGACACTGTTTAGAAGGGGAAGAAATCGAGACTTGAATCTTGATAACACATGCAAAAACACTCCATAAAATTATTTTCTTTCTGCTTTAGTATAAACTGATGTGCTCAAAGATCACCTTGCCTTGTTCATAAACATGAGGTGATGTTTGAAGCAGCATCCTATTTCAGCTTTAGATAAGCAGAAAAACTGAGAGATGTGGAACTTATAAAAAGGTGTTTAAATTTTTAGAACAGCTATTAAATATGCTTAGGAGTTCAAAACCCACCATCCCCCTCCTTTCAGTAAAAATGTGAAAATACATTAATGGGATAACACCAGCCACAGAATGAATACAATGAATAGAGCTTTAGATAATATTACAGTATTACTGATTTTTACTGGGGTCTTCATAGATGAAAAATGTCTGCAGGTATTGGCCATAGGAAAACAACAGTTCTAATCCCATAGCCTAGGATGTGTGTTTGGAACTGAGCTCCTCGGCAACTGTTGTATAACCTGCTCTCTCTGGAAACTTGATGAAATTGACTGTTTTTTCCTTGGTTTTGTGATGATGGTGCCTTCCAGGAGTGTGATGCACAGAGACTGAGGGAAGCATAGACCACAAAATGAATGATCATTTCCTTCACCTGTCCTCTGAACTTGTTAAGCCTCTGAACCACAGGTGAAGGGATTTTTGTAGCAGATGAGGTACTGCAGATTCATATCATTTATCAACACTTCATTTGTTTCCCTGTTTTCAATTATGTTTAGTCTTGGAGAATTTTTTGAAACCAATACAATGCTGAAAATTACTGACTTGTCTGCTACAAATAATGAATCCATCTTAGCATAATCTATGGGTAAAGTAGTCCATTTTCATGAGCAGCATTACAGGGCAGACATGGACGAATGACTGTGGAGCCCTTCAAACCCCATACTGAGAGATGGTCCATATGGACAGAAATTTCCCTTCAGGACGGACCAAGGAGCCCAAGCCCCAGTCTGGATGCTTCAGCATTAGACTCCTGGACTCAAAGCAACCTGCTTCTGTGGCTCTGTCAAGACAAATCTGCCATCCTCAGAAAATGTCCTTGATTCCATTTTGCTGCCAAAGCTCAGAGGCAAATTTGTTCATCTGTCCAGCTGAAGTTAGCAACCAGCTACAAATATTTTAGTCTAATTTAAAAGTATTTTGGCAAAGATAATCCAGCTCTTTCTGGATTTCATTGATCATTGACTCCTATGTAGGACTTGCCCCCTTTTCTTATAGCATGCAAAAATAGCAAACTACCAGTTCTAGCTCTTACGAAAGGTACAACTAAAAGTGTTTGAAACCTTTTGAAGTTATCACATGTGACCATTTGCAAAGTTGCTGAACAACATTTCTCCCGCCATTTGTGTGCTGCAGACAGGACCAATTCATACAAGAGAGGAAACAAAGTGTAATCTACTGTTAATTCAGTTATGATCTCAGCCACCAATTTTTTTGATACAAGCTGGTTAACTGAAAGGACAAGTCCTAAGGAAAAGCAAAGAAATGGAGCACAAGATCTCAAGTTCTAGTTCCCAACTCTGTCAGTGACACCTTACAACCTCAGGTAAGTCAGGTAACTTCTGTGTCTGGTGTCTTAACATTGTAGATTAAATACACTGAGGATTTGTCCAAATTTTCCAAATATGGAAGTGATTTTGCTAGGTGCCAGAAGTCAACAGATCATTACGAAACAAACAACAGAGAAAAGAGGAAAATTAAGCCTTTGGACAACATAAATACACAGAAAATTCTAATAGATACCTATTTAATTCAGCATAAAACCCAGACCAATCCAACAACAATAGTATCAGCTGAAAAGTTATGCTGAACCAGAAGCAGAACAAAATGTTTCTTCTCACACCAAGGTTCAGAGTTGACTCAGTCACGGCGCCACACACAGGCATGGTATGTCCAAATGGTCTTTCTACCCCTCTGCTTTTGCACTGTCTTCCATCCCTTCACCAGTAGCACTGCAGTTGTAATAGTTAAGACGAAAAGCCTGATTTTCCATCCTTTCTTTTCCTCTTGTAAGTGCGGGCTTTGGGGTTTGGTGCTTTGGTTTATTTGTTTGTTTTTAAAAGGACATTGTGATTTTGTTTGCTACAAAAGTAAAAAAACAAGGGGTTTTTGTTGTTTTTTTCCCTAACATCCTGTGAAACACTGAGTACATACCAGCAAAGTACTTAAATTTCCAAGACAAACATTTCAAGAGAGCTACATAACTTTTACAAGACAAAGACCCAAGGTGTGTTCCAGGGGCACCCCAAAATGTCTAGTCCACCCAGCACTGGTGAAGTTTTACTGAGCAGATGGCTCAGTTGGTGCAGACCAGTTTGCAGCAGGACTGAAAGCACAGCATGATGCATAGAATATTTGCATCCTTGTTCACAGTCTGAAGTCCAGAGGAAGTCCCACCGTAGTGGAAGAAGTTTGCCCTGATCCATATGCAGTGCATAGCTGCACTACAGCATCAGTAGCTCGCACTTCCATGCCACGTCACGTACACAGATAGGTGGAAATGTGCCTCCAGCTTTCTCTTCTCTCCTGTGGGTGTTGCAGCAGGTCCCAGCTGGCCACCAGCTTATGTTCAAGCTGTGGAGGAGGTGTTTGGTTGTACAGTGGACTACTTTACAGATGCCTTCATAGTGAATATTAATTCCACTAACTCCTTAAGCTTTTGAGTCAGTTTTCAGTACAATTTTTTTTATTCTGGCTGACATTCAGAATTCCTTCCCTGCACTGTATATGACGACACTTTGCTAAATGTATTATTCTTTTCACCTGGCTATGTTTCCTTTCCAAACCAAACATATAACAGAAATAATTTCAGCTTTCCAGATTATTGTCTGACAAAACTGTAGTGGCTGTGAAAGGCAAATCAACACCACAGCTGCTCTCTGTTTTGGTTGATTTTTTTGTTTTGTTTTTTTTTTTTTACCTTTTTTCCCCCCTTTGCTTTAGATGCTTTCTGAAATGCTGAGCAAAATTACATTATCTGTTGCACCACAGTACATATACTGTTGTTCCCAAAGGTTTATTTATAACGTTCACAGCACCATTTATTTTTTTCCTTTCCCCCTGTTGTCATTTCTGTACAGATTTAATACAACAGAAACATGGCTTCCACTGGGAGCTACAGGTAGAGCAGTTCCAAAGTTCTCTATAATTGGTGTCTGCCATGGCTGCTCACAGTAAGTTATGTAAATCACAGCAAGGACCCACAACCCCTAAAGGCATGAATATTTTTTTCGTTCAGTGCAGAGGATAACTACAGAATCTTAGTAATAGTCCCCTCCACATCAGGGATCTCTTTACCAGGCAAAGTCAAGGTCTAGAAACCGGCCATGTCAGTTCTGCAATTTAAATCCTACTGTTAAAAATGGTTTGGTACATATTACAGTAGGTCAAGTCATTGTAGGCAATATTAATTTTTAAGATGTGTTTTCCCTTCATAGCCCTTGCAAATCTATCTGCTTCTGCTTACCTTCACTGTAGTAATTCCAACAAACCACAGATTTGAATATCTATTTCTATTTTTCTGTAACGACTCTAATTTTAAATTAAAAGAGGGGCTGACAGGGTTTCATTCTGAAAATTGAGAAATAATTCCACTGATTTTATATGCATCTTTGTTAAAATCTTGCCTTCCAAGTGGTCAAATATGAGGTTATTATTAAATCTGTTTCCTTTAAGAAAGTACAGCAAGTGTGAGAATTTTAACCTAAATTCAATAAATCAGCTTCTGTCTTCTTACCATTTTTTACTTCTCCCACAAATCTTGCATTTAGGGGTCACATACATCAGTTTATGCACTATCTATTAGATAACTGAATGAACACTTAAAACTTAATAACTATTTACTTCTATTATTGGGAAAAGATTTCCTAAAATAAAATCCTCGTTCTCATTTCCTCCTTGATTAGAAAACACCCTGATGCCCTTTGGCAAGGCGCAAGAGTTAAAAACAACAATAAAAACCCAAAACACCATAAAAAATTTAAAAAGAGAACTAATGTTTTTTTTAAAGCTAGTTAAAACTGATTCGTTTGCGGCAGTAACCAGCAAGAATTCTGACAAAGAAAAATCTCCTTTGGGCTTGTCTTTTCATACGCCCCCCTGATGGAATCTTAATCTAATCAAATAACTTCAGTATTTTACCTCCACCCTTTTTCATTCACTTACTCAAGAAAGCTAAGCTCAGAATCTGTATCTGTTTCTCACTTACAACTGCTTTTCTTTTCTTTTTTAATTTTATTTTTAAGAATATCAAGTAAATGCATAATATATACACACAGAGGAGTCTGTTACATTTCCATATGGACATAAATACACACATTCGCTTTCAGGAGCACACGCAGTCTTTATGGAAATTAGGTCTTTCTTTCAAATGTGATGTCAGGCAAGGCTGTGTACCTTGAGCCTATTTTCCAATGTACCTGTTTTGTTTTGGGCTGTAACACCTGAACTGTGTTTCTTGCTGGTGCATGCAGTGTGAGTAGGGATACAACGACATGGCTGAAGCGCCCCATTCTGAGACTGCGGACAGTTCATGGTGTCCCTTGAGGCTTAAAGGAAGCAGAAATATAAAAGACAAACAGACTCCTAAGAGGACCCTGGTGAGGAAATAAAGGTGACTTAAAGCCTCTGCCTCTGAATGGCTCAGGGCCCTGCACAGCATCACTCCAAACATACAGAAGAGTGCCAGCTACTGATTCAGTCCAGGCTTAGTAAACTATTTTTCTATCATCAGCTACAAAAGTGTATACTTGGCCCTGTTTTTCATGGCTCTACCAGTTATGTTGAAGAACAGAAAAGTGAGTGGCTGGTGTGATCGACGAGTATCGTTTCAGTGGTTCAACGGTTCAAATGTCTCTGTTCTCTATCATCTGGGAGGTAAACTTGAGCTAGAATCATCCATGTGTCATGCTCAGCTAAGCTGGCTATCGGCAGAAACAGCATGCAATTGAAATTTTACCCAGCCTTAATCAATGTACTGTGCCTTCATGGAACAAGAGATAGCTACTTCTGGCAGAGAGAGGCAATGGCAGAAATCTCCTTCCTCTATGACATATGCGATAAAGTTTTTAGATTATGAGTGTTACATATAATGATGTGAAAAATATTGTCCAGAAGGGCCAGCAAAATATATTTAGGCCACAATAAATTCATGCACCTCCTGACTTTCACGGAATTTAGGTAATATGAAAAAAATACTATTTGTTTGTTTATTATTGATAAAACATGTTTGAAGGTCCTGCAGTCTCTCAAATTACTTAAAAAATATGAAAACTATGATTATTTTGCTTCATTTAGCCAAAACTAAGCTATTGTTGTACAATTGATACTCTCCCCTGAGGCCTCTGAACTCCAAATGTACAGGTTCTGGAATATTCACTCCCTACTGTAATATGAACCCCTCAAGGTAGAGCAAAGACTACCTATTTTTCCAAGTGATTCAAGATTACTAATCATAGTTTAAGTTTTGACTAGTTAGGACACAATTCAAAAGCTTTCTGCAGGCTGAAGTAATTTTTGTCTGGAAAAAAATATTGGTGAATAGGTGAAAAAAGAAATAAGTATTATAAAAATATTGCATCATTCTGGGTTATATCTGACGAGTTATGATAAGGAACACTGTATCTAACATAAAG
The DNA here is from genome assembly GCA_033558185.1 of Dromococcyx pavoninus. Classification (NCBI taxonomy): domain Eukaryota; kingdom Metazoa; phylum Chordata; class Aves; order Cuculiformes; family Neomorphidae; genus Dromococcyx; species Dromococcyx pavoninus. Next base: position 2,280,874 of record JAUMJL010000047.1, read on the forward strand.
AACACATTAAGTTAATAATAAAATAAAAAATAAAATGGGTTTGATTGTGGGTTGGATTCTTTTTCTCTATAAACTTAATTATGCTTAATTTAAATTACTGAAATCACATTTTCTACCCTTCTTTTATGGCCTTTTTTATAAAAGGTAGCTGGTACTCACAAAAAATTTTGGGACCGTTCAAAACTTTTCACAGTTAATTAGTAATGCATGTAGCAAAACACCCGCCCTACCTCTGGGCCTTGGAGGTTGTCCTGGTTCTCTTGTAACTGATTTATTTTTTAAGGTTGTCTGGCACATCTCCACCCCAGCTGCTTCCAAGAAATTTCAGCCCAGCGTCAGCTGGGAAAGATCAGCTTCACATGCTGACATACAGAGGCGGCCTTAGGAATACTGGGGCCTCTGATGGGAGACATCGGTGGGAATCTTTTTTCTTTTTGCTGATCCAGGGATACAGTATCTGCTACCATTTTTTTGCATTTTCCTTGAAAGAATATTCACCTGATTACTACACTATGTTTTACCGCACTCAGAATCAGGAGTGTTATCTTTACCAGATTTGTGGCTTGTTATGTAGGGTTGAATGGTGGATGGCATTTGCAGGCATCCAAAACCGTTCATAGTGACATATGAGCAGCCAAAAAAACATGCTATTTTTTAGAGTACTTAAGTTTTACAGAATATAGAAGAGGCTAGAGAATGATTCTGATGTCTTTCTTTATGTCTGAGTAATGGCAAATTACTCTGCAAATCCACCGCTGAAACTGATGGCCACAAATCCTTACCATTTTCCTAGAGATACATGACTTTATATTTTTGTGATTATTTTTATTCACAACTTCCCTGAAGAAAATTTCCTACTATGTTCCGTCCTCCATTTTTCTTTCTCTTAGCTGCTAAATAACTTTGTCCCTAGCATTCTTCCCTATCAAGAGCCCTTCTATCCATTTTCAAGAGCAACTGAACCAAGAGCATCTTACCATTTACGCAAAACACTGTTTGAAAAAAATGTAATGTCTAGTTGAGTCCATTAATAAAGAAAGAAACCATTTCTACTTTTAATGTACAACACCTGATTCTACTTAAATTCAGACACAGTACACAATGCTACTCGCTGTAAGATATAGGCTGGCAGTGAGATCTGCCTCTAAGTTCACCTTTCCAAATTTGTGCAGGGAGCTGAATGTATAAAAGATTTTCATCAGTTAGTCATGGGTTTGGTTTGATCCAAAGTTGAGAGGATCCAATGGGAAATTCCACGTTTCATTCTTTTTGTTTTTTCCAAATTTAACAGCCTTTTTCTTCACATACATACTTTTGGAACAGCAATATGGAACATATTTTTTTTCAGAAGTGGAGATAATAATAAAAAAAGTTGAACCGCAACTTTAGCATGATGAAGAAAACTGGGCATTGAATGAGCATCAGATCGTTGATTAAAACAATATTCTTAGATTTTTTTCGCAGCTCGATCAGCTGAACAAGATCCCTGCAGTTCAGCTATGCAACATTGCTCAGTTTAACTGTTAATTTATGTTCAGATGCTTATAGTGAGAGAACATTCCCAACTTACATATAGACAAACTGTATTTTGTTAGGATAGTAGATTTGTTATATTCCATTCAGCTCGGCTTCTGGGTCTAGCGTTTGCTGTCTGCCACCAGGATTAATATCTTAGTATTTTCTTCCTAGTCTATGGTTACATTTCTAGAATTAAATGATCATTCAAAAAGTTGGCTTCAGTTTATGAGCTGTTAATCCTAAGAGAGATACAGCACGTCAAAGCTAAAAGAAATAATCAGAACTATAATCATTAATGTTAATTTTGTCTGTAGAGTCTTTATCGCTTGGCACATAATGTGCACCTATTCCTATTACAGTAATTTCCCTCATATCTAAAAAGATTATTTTCTATGGAGAATCCAGAGAGAGCCAGAAACCTTTGTATTGTTTTGTGCTTTGTGAGAGCGTGATCTGAGAACTCTGCGGATAGAAATCTAGCATTTGTACCCCTGGCGTATCTGACACTGACAGATGAACTGAAATTGTCCCCACACTTTCCTATTGGCAGACCTCAGGCTAGATTTGAGTGCTAAGTTACAATTCAGCTGTTGTGTTTTTTCATTCTTTTTCCCTGTCATTAAAGACCATCAAGGAAGGAGAGCTGTAGGATCAAAGGAAATGCAAGTTGGAAGCAGGAGCCACTGCCTCCCTTCACACTCCTAAAGAAACATAAGATGACAGAAGAGATTCCCACGCAGCTTCAGGTGAGACCTGGCTGGTGAGCTGATTGGAAAGCTCTTTCCCAAACAGGGTATTTTCTTTGTAAAAATAATTCCTTACCCAGGGATTTTTTTATATTAATTTAATTTGCCATAGCAAGCTTTTCCGTGTATCATCAGAAAAGCTCAAAACCATGTTTATATTTTTCATTCATCTTTAAAAAAGCTAATAACTAATACTAATCCTAATAAGTGTCACTACCAGCATTGCCTCTTATGGTGCTGTCACTCCCCCTCTTCTTACATTACCTGTGATTTTTTTCCCATCATTTTAACTTTCATTCACCTAGAATATGGCATAGAGGTCCAAAGTTCAGGGAAATACAACAATCAGTTGAGAAATATGCACCAGACAAGTATTCATGCACTCTTGTATCACCTGACATATGGTGAACAAGCTGATGAATGACTCAGGATTTAAATGGTAATTACCATTCATCATTATAATAGACTTGCTAATTCATAAATTCTTGGTAAGCCAATTTTCTATAAAAAGGTTAATAATAAGAGTGCAAAAGAAAGAAAAAATAGCCCTAGTGTGATAAAAAATGTAAAAGCTAGAATATCTTCACTGCCACATATCCCTCCTAGTGATTGAGTAGTTTTGCACCAAAGTGCTTATAGACGCAATACCACTTGCTGTACCAGAGCTCTGATGGAAACAAGGGTGGACAGAAAAATCTAGGCCCTAACTGCTCAAGGAGGAAGTTGAGGTGTGTCAGACAAAGACAAAGAAACTAAGACAGCCACACGTGGCAAAGGCAGGCAGGACCCCTCTCACTCTTTTTCTAGTTTTATAGTACAAAGTCATGTTCTCAGAACTGCTCACAACATATAGGGTAGGGGAAATACTATGGGACTCCTAAGTGGTTCTGTAAGAAATACACTGAGCCAGTCATCATACCGGATCTGAACTGGTTTTGCTGCCAATAGCCTCATTGACTATTCTACTATTAAAAGTTCCTCTGAGCAATAGAAACAGGAAGTTGTCTCTGTTTCAGATAAAATTAAAAAAAAAATAGGGAAAAAGTAAAAAAAAAGGAAAAAAACCAATTTCCTAGTTTTATGAACTTTTTCTGGGCAACGACTGTGAATGTAATTGTAAATTAGAAAGAGCACATATGAGCAACACTTTAGTTGTATATATCCAGTGCTCAGTCCAGCAGTTATTCCCTCATTACAGTACATAAACGCACACAAATATAAACACTCATTCTACTTGTAATCCTCATGTAGCCAATTTTTTATCATAAAAGGCCAACATGGGAAAGAATTCATTGCCCCATCAATGCATGTAGTTTCACTGTCCACCTACATACTCCTGCTCCTTCCCTGAGCACCACAGATTTAGAAGCTAACTTAAGGTACAGAATGGACATACTTTTTACTTCAGATGCATAAGACTAAGGAGGCCAAGGATGGGGAAAAAGATACATCTGTTTGCAAGGAACTGGAAGGACAATAAGAACAGAGAATAATAGTGATGTGTGGAAACTCAGTGCCCTTTCCTCTCACCTCCCCATACTGTTGATGTTGTGCAGAGGAAACCTGTGAGATATTCACATTCAGGGCACTGAAGTAGTCAAGTTTAAGTCAAACTATTGATTATTTTGGTCTGTATTTGGTACTGTGCAGGGAAATTTGACCTTTCAATCTGTTGCGCATTAGGCAACAGGGGAGTTGGACAGATATTGTGTGTGCAAGAATACAGCATACAGAAGTGAAAAAAATCAACTCAAATCTATCATGGACTACATAACATCATACTCGGATTATGAATAATATATAAATTTACTACAATGTACTTCATGTTCAGAAAAGTTTATAGTGTGGATAATCTTACTCACTGCTATCCTGCAAAACAAACTCTTCTAGCAGCAGAATATGAAATAACTGCCAAGTCAGACTCTTTTGCACACATTTTATTTTTCTCTTTTACATTTTCTCTCTTGTACACACACATTTTAAAATTTAAAAACTGATTTAAATTTAAAAATGGATGTTAAAACATGATCTGCATCCCAAATTCAGGGATCTTTTTTGAAACCAGCAGAACTTTAGAAAGATGTTTAGAACTTCAGATTTTGGTCCAGGGCCTTAGCTATGGATACAGTGATATAAAGCATTACAATTTTCTTTACAGGAGGATTAGTTTTCAAAGTGTCATTATATTTAGAACTTTGGGTAATCTGAAAAAACTTATTTCAATTGCACTGATTATAACAATTAGGCAGTGTGGAGATTATAAAGGACATAGTAAGAGAGTGTCAGTGACCTTTTTTTCTTAATTGCTTGAAGGTATATAACAGTAGATGTGTGTAAAGGAAAGTTGAAAGCATAAGATATAACTCCAAAATAAAACTAAACCCAGCCAAAAAAACCAAAAAAAATCCAAACAACAAAAAAAAAACCCAAAAAACAATTAAAAACCAGAAGTAACAATTAGGGCATTATTCTAAAGAACCTTCAGTCCTCCTGTTAAGATGCAACTACATTTCAAGCTACATTTTAAGCTAAATGCAAAGTACTAGAATACAGTGGCTTTTTCTTTGCTACAAAAATTACCAAATTAATTTGCAGTGACAGTAAGAGAGTTTTAACACTGGATTTCAGAATGAGCATACAGCAAGCCTTTGCATATTTGCAAGCCTTTTTTTCTGCTTTTGCGTATGCTAAGCCAAAAGCATAAAATATGCAGAATGAATTGCCATGATTAACAAGTATCACTGCATTTTTTTGTTTTCCTAGGGATTCAAAGCGTAAAAAATTGTCAGCTTTTGGGTCAGCTGCAAAGGAGGGTTAAATTGGATTATAATGAATCAAAACGCTTTTGCTCAGCCAACTATATAATCAAAGGATAAAGATTCCACTGAAAAATTTAGTATCCAACTTCCCTAACTAACCTTTTTGTCATAAATCCAAATATTTCATTTTATAGTTAAAAGTTGGTTTTTAGCGTTGGGGATAAAGACAAAAGCAAGAGAACAGCACAGATGATAGCCATGAGCTATATATTCTGGTAAGGTCACACATCCAGAGACCCCTGTGACATTGTAGTAAGCACAACAGTAAACTTCTGGTGGATTTCAAAGTCACTGGGATGACATGGAGGTATATTTGGACTCAATTTGCTTGCACCGTGCTTTTTATTCCTGGTTATTATATGTAAAATACTTTTTATGGTTTCTAGGAAGAATACACCCCCTTGCTGATCTGTATTTTGATATCTTGGAAATCTCAGTTTATTGAAGATTTTTCTGTTACTGAATGAGAGCATTATAGGGTTTTAGGTTTACATCACAGTTCCAGGGCTGAGCTGCTGAACAGTGGGATATAGAAACAATGAATTGACATTAATACATCGGCTCACATGTTTCCCATTAGATACCTGAAAACCTGCTTTAAAGTGACTCATTCACTAGCTTTACTGTTTTCAGAGTTAAATTCTAAAAGTGGCCATTTTTTCCTTAGGTAGAACACTTGCAGCTCACATGAATTTACTGCTAAACATTAGGTATTGAAGTTGATGGAAGATGAATGTAAAGGCTTGGCCTCAAAGTCTGTGTTGCTCCTATGGAAATTTTGAGAAATGAATATGAAGTTGTGAGATCTTAGGAACATTTGAGGTTTCATACCACAGATTTCCTATGCTTTCACAGTAGAATTGTGTATTGCTTTTGATGGCTGTTTTTTTTAACAGAGGTATATTCTTCTTAATAAGCTTTTCTACTTATTGATTTTTTAGAAGGAGAAATTAGTGTATTTCTCTCTGTAGAAATAGTCCTTATATACTCCACAGTGAGCAAGTTAGTGTTTTGCCCTTTTTCACACCCTTCAGAAAATATTACCTTTATTTCACTGTATAAAGCTGTAGTTATTTCACCCATTGTGTGTGTGCTGCCCTGCCCCCAAAAGGCTAACATGGACAAGAAATATTACGCTCAAGATGAAAGTGGTGACTGTAGGAATGGAAGAATTCAATGTAAGAGAGATGGGCCAGAGTATGAAAAGAGAAGTGCAGAGGAAGGGGGTACTACATCTCATAAATGACATGGTTAAAGGAAATATACAACAATTGTTGACTATGGTTCATATTGCAAGAGATTAAATGATCAAGTAGAGATTTAAAAGAACAAAATAAATGCTCTCTTATTTATTGCATAATTAAATCAGGGATCTCATCGCCATAGGATATTGTTAAGACCAAAACTCTAACAAACCCACTAAAAAATCTAATAGATTCTTGAAATGAAAAACCATGGGGTCTAGTAGCCATAAAGAAGTACCTACTGCCTCCTGCTCAGGAATTCCCCCAAGCATGAGTTGAAAGATGTGGAAAAGATTCCCATATGATCACCACTCTGTCCGTTCCCTGCTTGTGGATGCTTTTTCATAAATCTCTGTCTAGTTATTTTCAAAGGAGAGATCCTGGATTACATGACTACTTATTCTGATGCATTGCAGATTATATGTTCTTCTATTCTCAAAGCTAGAACCTTTTTGATAGAAAGATAGAAGACTTTTCTATCAAGATGGACTGTATCGCTTTTTACTCAATATCCCACAGGATAGTAGCATAGTAGAGAAGTAGTGCTCTAGAGCCCCAGTATACTACTAGAGATCAGTAAAGAATTCCTGTAGCATTCACCTTTTTTACACTATGTGATGCGTTTTTTAATGTAGCTCTAACCAGTACTTGCAGAGCCGGTGGACTACTACATGATTAGAATGAATTTGTCTCACAGCTGATACTACACAGAAAGCAGTTATCTTAACACTGTTATCCAAATAAGCATTCCCTATACATACATATATATACATCCACATATGCATGTTTCTGTTGAACCATACAAGTCAGTATCCCAAGATAATATGGTCAGAATTGAAATCAAAATATTTACTCAGGCTTTACTTTTCTTTGCATAACATCTAGCCTAAACATCATTTGTCCAAACTCCTGTCTATCAGAAGCAGTATCTGCCACGTGGCATGTGAGCAACTTGTTTTGGGAGGAACAATGTTCAGGAACATGGACACAACATCCACTTTGCCTTCAGAGTCCAAGGAAGGCCTGTTATGCAAGACTGTTCAGGCAAAGACTCTGATTACTGTAGAGAGATATAATTACAGGGTCTTACTATTTGAAAAAAAAATTTTTATGTCTCTCTGGTTTTTGCAGTTATGCTTTGACACCATACACATAGCCTTGGGAAAATTCTTTGGTTTTTTGTGGGCTGAATATCATACATGATTCTGGTGGTTCCTCCCAACTTGGATATCTCTGGTACTCCTAACTAGTTTCCTTTTTTACTGTCAGAGTCTTCTGGCTCTTTACAGCATCATGGGCAAGAGGGAAAGAGAGTCATGCAGAACATTTTTGGCAGTGCAAGCATACGGTGTGGTGCAAGCTGCAGAATACAGTACTGGTGTTTTTCCTGATGTTGGTCTTTCAGTCAGATGTGACTGTTTAATGCTGATGTGTACATTTCTTGGAGAACCACGATGAAGCCTTTTCCAGAAACTGCTGGCCCCACACCTTGCTCAATCCACTGTGAAAGAAAGTATTTTTGGCTTTGAGATATTTGGGTTAACTGTGAATGTTCTTTCATTTTAATAAGGAACATAGGGTATGTACAAACTGTCTCAGGCTGTGAATAAGCAACAATTTTCATGCACACATTGATGATTTCTGAGATAGAAGTCTTCCTGAGGGGTTTTCTTCTTGCTCAAGGTCAGATAACTTTCACAGTAGTCACACCATCTGCAAGATTTACTATTGGTTATAAAAATAGCTGTGAAATATAGGTTTATTCTTGATGTCTGAAAGTGGGCTTGGTGTTGTAACTGGTCTATAAATAATAAAAGTAAATATCCATGCATGAATACTTTGAGGCATAACGCATGTACTAAACACACGGTATATGTACCATCAAGTATTTCAGAAATACCTAATATGTTCTGAAATATATATTCTGCCTTTTTCCCTCACTCCATAAACTGAGCAAATGTCTCTGGAGCCATGTGTCTGCTCTCAGGGTTTAGTCAAGTGCTGCCAAATCATCTGCATGGGGAAATACAAAGGCATCCATTGCGTAAGCCACCTGCTCTATGAAACTATAGACATGGACAACAGCATTTGTGCCTTGTTCATCATTACCTTCTTGTTCCTTATCTTCCCTCCCATGCAGATTTGCGAGGGAATAACATGGGTTTCTTCAGCTTATTTAGCATGTCAGCAAAGAAGGCTGAGCCTTTGTAGAAAAGGAAGAGGGAATAAACCATACTGAGGAAAACTTTTGCTAAGCTTAGGTTTCCCACGTATTGAGGAAGGATCAGCCAAGTTAACCAAAGATGTCAATGCAGCTCAAAATGAGAAAGGATTCAGATGAAGGGAACAAAGTCTCAAATGACAGCTGGGTTCCCTTTTGTCTTTCAGCATCAGAGTTTAGAGAAATGCTAGATGCACATAAAGTTTTCAGGAGAGTGGGCATTTTGGAGACATGCTTTTCTTGGAAGATTGTGGGTATAATTTTGGTTAGAAAATTACACAGCAATGAGCTCACTTTAATGAGAAACATTCTTATTATTTTTTTCTTTTTCTGTGGTGATCTCAAATACACAATGGTTATTCCCTTGTGATGTAAATCTATAAAGTATATTACCTGGGTTTGGCTGACAAAAATGCTTCAGCAAATTTTTCATCTAATTCCTGCACTGTCTGTCTTGATTTTAAAAAAAGAGTTCATAGTACACATTGAATCATCAACATTGTGCTTAATTAATCCATAGGTAAAGAGAAATTTTAAGGTGAGACTTAAGCAGAGAAGTGATTCTTTGTGGAGTGGCTACACATTTCTGCACATGTTTGCAAGAAGATCCTTTTTCAATGAAAATAGATCAGATATCTGATGTCACCTACTTGCATATTCATGCAGATCTCAGGGATCTATGTGTACAGCCATGTTCTTCAAGGACATCATCACAGTTTGGGGCCTTCATCCTCATTCTCAAGAGTGCTGACTGTGCTTACTGCCCATTCCCAAAAAATAGATTGCTTCATTCTCCCTCTGAAAAAGAACACATCTTTGTGCTCCTCGCAGCATGGTGAATCTGAAGGAAGGAGGACTGTACAAAGAAGATACGCTGTCTAAATCGTTATTTATGTTTTCTTCCAAGAACCAATTTGAACCAAATTTTCTGGTGCTTCTTCATGTGTTTCATCATGTTTGACTTTCAGGATGTCTAGGGAGTCAAAACTCCTATTCGACCCAACTAAATCAGTTCCACTCTGTCTCTTGAAGCTTGAGTACTTGTCTTCCTGGAACATAAGGAACTGTACCTAGTGCTATACAGTACTTATTTTCTGAAAGCCTGTTCAAACAGCCATTTCAACACAGGAAGTGTCTGATAACACATGATCTAAAAATCAACCTGAATACAGTTTTAATTAAAAATATCTGGTAAACACAGCAGCTGACAGTTTTTAATCGTGAACCATGGCTCCAATGAGGGCTAAGTTCTGAGGGACATGTGAATGATGGCCTAGCTTAGTGCAGATATTGCTCCAGTTATGTTGCAGTCCCAGTGATTTTTCTCTTTTTTTTTTTCCTTACGAACTGCAAATTTTCTACAAAAAGGCATGTGTGATCACTGACAACACAGTTAAATCTTCACTAACAGATGTAATGAAAATTAAAAAAAGATTAGTAAATTCTCGAAAAGTAAATATAATCTAGTATTTCTCAGTTTTCTGCAATCTTGCTCCTAAAGATCTCCAAACAATTTTCAGGCATGAATTCATTGTCACCATATCCACAATCCACCATCTGATGGAAGGGAAATAAACAGTTGAGCAGATGTTTTCTGTGAAGAGCAAAGCACCTGTAACACAAAGAAACGAAAGCTATAAAAATTCAGTCCCTTTGAAGATAAGCCTGTCCTTAGACGGTATGACTAACATCATCAAAGCCAGTTAAGTATGTAAGCATGTGTTTAAATTTAAGCTCTGAATAGCTGTAGCAGCCCAGATTCTCAAAGTACTATAACATCTGACTCCTGAGGCACAGCAGCTCAGCTTCTGGGAACCTGCTTTTGTCTGGAATATGATAATGCCCAGCGCCTCAAGATAAGCACAGCCCCAGGCATCTTCTTTTGCAATAGCTGCACCAAGTCATTTACTAGCTAGGGCAGGAGACTGTCTCATTTGAAGCTGGCCACACCATATGTGATCCTTGGCCAGATGAAGCTACAACTTCTGTAGAGGTCTTAGAATTAGTCAGACAGTTTTCAGCAACTAGGAACAGCAGCTGTAAAATCACAACTGTGCATGGTAGTCCTGCCCCATACACTCTTTCTGGGCATTTGCCCCAAACCCAACAACAGAAAACACAGAGTGTATATGGAATGAAAAGTGAAGGTAGACAAGTTTCTTTAAGCATTGCTCCTGGGCACTACAAAGTCTCTCATGCATCCTCTTTCCCTTCAGAGATCAGTAAACTGAGCCAACTGGTGGAGATATATTACAACCAGGGAAAGCTTCTGGAGCTCTTCAACATAAAATATACAGAAATCCCCAGAAGCCTACAATGTTATTTCCGAGATCGGAAATAATCTACCTGTGATGGTGCAGGGGTAGGAATAAAATGTTCTGTGTATTTTTTATGTTGCTGTATATTTTGAGAGGGATTTAGGTCACCCTCAAAAGAGGAATTTCTCTTATGAGTTATGCCTGAATTATTTTATTTAAAATTATTAAATAAGAAATGAAAGAGAAACTTGTTCTTCCAAAACCCAAGTTATAAAATATATTTATTTTGTTTTGTCGGGGGTTTTTTTTAAATTTTGTTTCTTGCTCTGTCTACAAGGGTTTAAACAGAATTTCTAGGTTTGGTTCAATAAAATTTTAAAAAAGGTCATTAGAAATCATAGTGCCAGTTCAAACTTGCTTCCTACTAAACAGCAAACCCAAGGAATGCTTAACTTTTCTGGTTTAAATTCTTCATTAAAAAATGAAAGTTGAAATTGGCTGGAAAACTGCTGTTTAAGATTCTAATACACCAACATCAGAGAAAGCTGAGTTTTAGCACTTGGTAGTCTGCCAGGTACAGTATTGCATATAACACAGATAAAGACAGAAACAAAGAAAAAAAAAGATGTGGTGAGATAAGTTTTATTTAGCCTTTGTTGCCGTAATGGATTTAATGTAATGAATAAAAGTTTACTAAATATGTCTTGAGGCCATAACCAACAGAATTTCAAAATTTGTTGATATTACACTAAGCAGCAAGTCCAAAAAATGGTGACCTATAGCCGTTTGAACATATGATTGGCATACATTTCTGAAGAAACAACCCTTTTAACATACTTAAAGATCTGCTTATGAGTAACGGGCCTTTTTGCTCATGAATGAAATAATTATGTACAGTATTACACCAATTAACTCTCTTAAAAGTTATAGCATCAGGATTCTGATGTTGTAGTTTGGCATTTCAACTTTAAAAACTGAGTTTTTGCATTTAATATCTCAGCCACTCTGGATCCTATCCACCTAAAACTTGGCAGGAAGGTTTGTCTGCCCAGATGACTTTTTTAATAGTTTAAAATTAGTTAGGCTTTTTCTAGATGTAGGATAGCCAAGTATTAGTTTGGAGCTAGTTTCAGGGTTTTTTAAAAAATGACCGTAATTATAAAATGATTCTGCTAAAAAAAAGGACATTCTGCTACTTGTCATCAGTCTTTGAAGACTGCTGCACTTTGGATTTTGAAGAAAAAAAATGTGCTTTAATACACCCCGAAGACAAACCTTGAAAACATAATATTGGGCCCTGGGGCAAGTGAATTCTCCAGCAAACTTTACCAGTTCCGCTTTACCTAGGCAACAAGAGTGGTCAAAAGAAAACACTTAACAGAAGTTTAAAAATGACTTTCTATTCATGCACCACAGTGTGTCAGTCTTGCTTTTTGCTATGCCTACGTAGATGACATCTATAAGGAGAGACAACCACTCCCAAACTGGTATGACCAGCGAGCCACTACTGACCATCAAAATTTTTCATGAGTCACTGTGCACTCTCATCATCAATCTTTTAAATAAAGACACTCTATAAATCTGTCTGACTCTGGGGACATAATATGTATGCTTCACGGTCCAGCACTACACTGCAAAACAGAGCCTGCGAGACAAGAAGGGCAAGTTTTGCCGCGGGCCTCAAGATGGCCATTCAAAAAATGATCTCTAACAACAACTCTTCCTGTGCCTCAGTAGTCAGACTAGACTAATCTGAAATATTTTAGATGATCACCAGTCCCTAGAGTGTCTGCCAGTAGTGTTTTTAAAAAAAGGTCTTCTGATTTGTTATTCAGTAGATAAATCACGCAGATTTAGGACTCAGCCATTTTTAGTAGAGCAGATTAAGGGAAGGATTCTAATCCAACTGAAGCCTATAACGGTACTTATAGTTGGAGATGTGCACATCACTGATTCTTTGATTCACTGTCTGAACTGAAAAATTGAGACAAAATTTATTACTTTCATCCAAAATTGAAACAATATACATTTCAATGGTTTCTGCAGCTTTTTTTTAAAAAGAAAAATACAAAGTTCTATTTAAACCATAAAATATTCAGCTTTGTTAAGAGAACTTTTGACATTGGCTTTATTAAAAAAATATTAAAGTTTGAAATGTCATTTAAAAATAAAAAAAAATTAAAACATTGTGATTAGAACATGTCTAAGCAGATGTTTTGACTGGAAAAATTCTTTCCCCCCTGCCCTCCAATCAAACAGTAAAAATCCAACATGATTTCACAAGTTCTTTTCATTAACTCATATCTACATTATCTTATGATTTAAAAAAAATACATATATTTTGAAACTCCAGATTTTATTCCTGTGTTCAGGCTTTTCCATGGACCAGCAAAGAGGACCTTTTTGAAGAGTCGGTAACACTGCTAATTCATTGTTTCAAGTGCACGACGATATTCTCTCCTTACATACATTCATACTATCTAAAAATATATGGCCATTTCTCTTTCTTCCTTCTACTGTATTTTACTCTGAAGTGGTTATGTCAAAAAACATTTTTCTAGAAGAAAATAGGTTGAATGATCTGCCTGTTAGTGCGTCAACAAGGCTTCTTTACTAAGGAGTCATATTACGTACTAGTTAAAAAAATATTATAATTACGCTCCAGCAAAGATAGTCCTCCAGGCTGCCACCATGGTGTTACCATGTTGCTGTTGCAGTTTTTCATATGAACAGAATGAAAGCCAGTACTGAAGTTTCACACCCAAGACAACATTACTACAATAATATCAATTGCAACATCTCTTTCCGTATGCATAATGTTGAAGCAACTTATTTGGTAACATCAATGCTTACTTCTGTGTTGAAGTCCCTCTTACTTTCCTATCCTGGATTTAAAAGCCTTCTATTTGGAAAAGAAGATCCCGACTGGAATGAGACTGTAATGCAATCATCCAGTTCAGAACATTATGCCACGACTTTAGCAGCATGCTAGAAACTCCCTCTGCTCCTGGGCTTAATGAAATTTGAACTTATTATATGGTTCAGCACTGTTTTTGGAAGACAATCAGTAAGTACGGGAGGTTTGCAGTTGAGACAAGGGGCCTGTTTGCCAGGATTTGACTCTTGAGGAAAGCTAGCTGCAGGGCCAGACCTTTTCTATTCATTGGGTATAAATCAGCTATGCTCATAGTATTTACTGGTGATGGCAGCCTGTGATAGGGCTATATCTTTCCAGCAATACTTTAACTAGAGAAAGTACTATAATGAGTGTAGCTGTATACCTACTCAATGATGCTTTCCTGCCATATAATGCAGTATTCAAGAAGGGGCACTTGACTGCAGCAGTGCATTTATATGAGGAAATCCACCTATTGAATAAAAAATCACAAACTACACCCTTCTAGGTGTTACTTTGTATGAAATCATAATACAAAGATACCCTGGAATGAAAAAAGAAAAGATGTGTACCTGCACACAACTGCTTGTTCTATTTTTCAGGCTAACAGCTTAGCTGTAACATTTGTGCATTAGCTAAATAACATCTCAAGGGGAGCTGGAGATAGAACCTTGATGTCTCCTGATTGTACGTGTGTGAGTTTGTGCTCTCAGAGGATGGTCCTTAAAAAAATCCCTGCTGGAAGCTATTGTGCATATTGTAAAAGGACTGTTGCTAAGTGCCAATTGAGCTAGTACTGTATACTTGCCATTTTAAAAGAAGATTTCATACCACTTGATTATGTTAAATAGAAATGTTTGAAATTTAAACTGAATTGCATCAAAATGGCACGGTAGTTATATGTCTAAAGAGCTGCTGCTACTCTCTCTCATAACTAATGTCAATCCCTTCTGGTAGACAGTTTTATGTGAAACTGTGACAGAGTATATTACAGACAAAGTTTAGAGAGACTTGATATTTAGAAGTCATAAATAAACAATACCGTACAATCAGACCTGTGTTTGTATTAACAATGAAGAACTCCTTTTCAGTACTGTGCTTAGACAAAAAATTATCATTATTTTAAGGTCAGAACTTCATCTTTAGCCTTTGGGTTTCATTAAGGAGTTAGAGTCTTATCTGTGTAGATGATGATTATTTAGGAGAACTTGGTGAACTCCAATAGGATCTAGAGAATGTATTTAGTAGAAATAATGCAGAAATTACCTCAAAATCAACCTACCAAGAAGGAAAAGAAATAATAGTAACAACAGCTAGTCAGCATGAGAGTCTGACTGAAATTTAAGTCATTATCAGCGAGCTGGGAGAGAAGAAATGAATGACATAGCACAAACTGTTAGAAAATTTGTTTAAAAAAGATGAGTGCCCACTCTACATGTACAAATCTGGTGTCTTTATGATCAATAACTGATGACATTATGAACAGAGAAAGGCAAAAATAATAAATTACTTTTAAAAAGCTAGCTCAGAATTTATGAATTTGAAATTTGATAATTATTTCTGAAAGAGGAAACGAAAGAAAATCTCAGATACATTTAAGCTATTTTTACCATTTACAAAACCTATCCATCTAAGTTTTCATTTTAAATTTTTGTGTTTGCTTTTTTCTAAAAGAAAAAATCAGGTAAACGTATATGTGTGTGTATGTGTATATACACCAGACATATCTGAGTGAAAGGGATTTTCTGGGTTTTTTTCAAGGATTTTATGTTTCAGGTCAGTCACCTGGAAGTTGTAAAATGCAATTTTTTTCATTTAAGAAGGGAAGAGAAAAATAAATCATTTAAACAGCTCCAATAGTACTCCAGATTCTCTAAATAACACTCTAGGTGCACCAAATATGTCATTATCCATTCTAGAATATTGTTTTATCTTACACTTTGATGAAATGTCCGGTTGACCACTCTCCCTCCCACCCCCACCATAATCAGGATTTAACCTTGGAAGGCAATAGATAATTTCCCTAACAAAAGACCTATGGTACTTTCATGCAATTTCACTCAGTCTCCTGTGATGTCACGAGAACGAGATTGTTAATGGGTTGTGATGGAAAGGATAACCTGTGAAAGGTCATGTAGGTACCAGACTCACATTGTGGTCAACAAAATGTTGCAACCCACACACCCTAGTGCTTTTTTGAGATACCTAAAGTGTGCTGCACACTCTGATGTGTCTCTTCATCTGATGTTTATACTCTTGTTCTCAAGTTTGTTTTCCAGTGACTTAGCTGACCTACTGCCATATTTTAAGATAGGAGCAAGACCTCAGGGTGCCTGTTCTGTTACAAAATTAAAATATGATGTGCTTCACACAGCTCCTTTTAGAATATATTGCAATGATATTTCTCATTTTTATTTAATATCTATAGGCTCATTACCTTCAAGACTTCACTGTTAGGACCCTGCAGCACTTTTAGTGTGAAAAGCAACTTGAAATTTATCTCTTACTTGGCTCTTATTAAAGCACAAAAATATGTACTTTAAGTTAAATTTTGCTTTTGACTGGAGTCTGTTGTGGTCAGCTCACTCTTGGGGTGAAGGAAAAGGCATGGTAGGTTTCTGTGACGATAGTCCTGAAGCTGTTATTGAAGTGACGATACATCAGCCCAAGTTACAATAACTCACTCCTCTAATTAGTTACTCTTGACATCTTGTTTTGCAGCAGGATCCTTCTTATTCAAACTGCCACTGTAACTAGCATACTGAAACACACACACGACCTCTTGCGTGAATGACAAATGCCAAGCGGAAGTGCGAACGGATCCTCCGAGGCACTGATTCTGCCCTGGATGCAGTGAAGGATATCTGGCATGAGAACTAACTTTCCAGGATCAGACCAATGCCTACCTTCTTCTTTTGTATTTTTTTTTTGTTTAATAATGGCAACCTTACCATACCAGGAACAAATCTAAATAAACAGGACCTACCTTTTTATAGCTTTACTCTTGGTTTCTGTTCGTTTACCAAGTATTCAAGAAATTATTAATATCTTTGATATTCTCTTGGTGATTCCTAGGCTGTTCTTTTTTTGTTTGTTGTTTTCTACAGTTTACCTATTTAGTTCATTTCTATTTCCTAGTAAATTGACAAAATAATAAGCAAACTTTTCTTTCACTAGCAGTTCAGTTTCTTCATTTTTAAACTCCTTCAAAGCTTTTTACTCCAGTTTACAAAACATTCTCTTTTTCATGCCTGATCCCCAGTTGCTTATTGTTTGATTTTATTTTAAAAATGTCTTCCTGCAATTTCCATTTTCATGTTTCTATGAGTTAAAGAAAGAGTAGTCATGATGGTTACATTCATGTCCAGGAAAAATGAGAAGCAATATAACACTAGCCATGTTATGAAAGTACAGTTAAGCAATTATGACGATGAAAAAAGCTCTTCCAGTAATGGAGCTACATATGTCCCCAGAAGTAATGCTCTTGACTTAAGAGGGTTCGCAAAGTACTAAGTCTTAACTTCCACTACTACAAGGCCTTTTGCACTTATATTAATGTTTACAGTGTAAACCCTATATCTATAATAGTAAAGAAGTATGTAGTGTATAAGTATCACTGATAAATCATAATATAAGTGAATAAAAGAGTGTTGGAAACAAAGGAGTATGCACTGCATGCGATGTGCCTTCTATTACGACATTCATTTGTTCACTGAAATATTTTTAAATGTGTAGATTTAAAATAATAAAGAAAAATCCTTTTTTTTACATTTCGCTTTGAATTTTTATGCGGAATTTTATTGAAACATACTTTTTAAAATCAGTCATTTTAGTATCCATTTTTATCAAATTATAATCTTTTACCACTTAATAATAGAGGTGCAGAAGCTTTTTAAGCGCATAACAACTGTGACAATTTGATGGAATTCAGTTTGAGTAATAATTTTATCAAATAATATATTTCTTAAAAATACCATTTATTAAAACATTATCCACAATTTAAGCAGAATGGTAAAGCAAACGTCATTTTTAAACACATGACCCACCTTTGCTGAAAGCGCAGCACAACATGTTATAGGAAGTGTTGGCATGCTTTGAAATACAGGATGAGTCTATCAATAGATTACTAAGCCCACAGATAAGAGCCTAGTATTTCTGAGCTAAATACTATTCATTCACTTCAGCTTCTGCATCTCCATTGATTTTAATGAGTTTTAATGGTTTTAACTTAAGATGAGATATGATTCTCAGTACCTGGTGCATGAAGATATACTTGTCTGACATAGACTAAAGCATTCGTATGCTCCCAAAGAGCAAATTTTACTCTCTTCGAAGAACTTCAAATCTGATGCCCCAGGGAAAGTGAAATCCTGGGGACAAGATCTGGCAGGCACTAATGTAAAAGCAACATCAGCATGGATACTTCTAGGAAAGATCAGAGCAAATATTCAGAGACATTCATTTGGCAAATTTAGATCTTTTGGCGAAGGATGGAAATACAATTCCTTAAATTGAAGCTGTTCTGTGGAAATGAGGCTAAGACAGAAAATGGAAAACATACTGCAATGCAATAAACTACAAAGTGTAATAAGTAGGAGGAACCGAAGGCAAAGGTAAAGGTCTGCGTACATAATTTCAGAAGTGGAAGCTGTCACTCTCAGTGAGACAGACAGAAATATTTCTTCTTACCCTTCAGCTCACCTACAAAACCCCCAAGATGAGTTTCTTCCAAGACACTTGACTGTCTTGGTCAAACATCAAGCTTATGCCATTTCGGTTTTTTTTTCCAGCTAGTTTTGTCTCTGTAGAATAGTTTAATTTTTTTTCTAAGATTTAAAACATTTCCCTGAGAGGAGGATAAGCTGTGTCATCCATCTGCAGGTATCTAGAAAACTCATTAGTTTAGACTGTAGCCTCAGCAAAGCAGACAAACATCTACATCTGCTGGTGGTCTAGTTAGAGGTTGCATGAAGTGAATGGAATTGGCCTGAAGAAGGGACAAGTGACCAAAGTAGTGGACAGGAGTCTGATTACATTTACACATGAAAGCATAGAGTATTACGCATATGAGGTGGAACACTGTCAATCAAAGAGCCTGAGAAAGTGCCAGCCTCTGTGCCCCATAGACTGTAGGCAAGGGTGTATAGATGAGAGGCAGGTGTAGTGGCTCCAGAGTTCCTTAGGCAGAGGTCAGAGCTGAAGTACTGAGAATCTGTAATTTCCTTTGCCTATTTTACATGTCAAAAAATCAAGAAACAAAAGAAAAAAATTTGGAGTCACATTAAACGCTGTTTTTTCATTTTGTTGAGAGGAAAGTTTTAAATGGTAAATTTGATTAGAGACCATTAAACAGTTTTCATTGTCTTCACTCCAGAAATCAGTTTTCATAAAGATTTTTAGAAAGAAACTATTGTTCTGGCAATTCGGTCTGCCTTCTCCCCTCACAAACAACCAACACATGAGTAAGTATTTTAGTTAAAAATTTGATTCTTCATGCCTGAAAAAAACCCCCATCAATTCTGAAAAGAACTGAACACAGTTCCATGCAATGCAGAGAGTTAATGTCTGTGTATTGCCAGAAAACAAAGCTGCCTCCTACCAGCAACTGCAAAGTTCTGGTCTTTATAAAATTCTTCTAGCTCTGTAGCCTGCCAGACTTCACTGTAGGCGACTTTAATTCCTTAAAATGGCAGAAGCAAAGCCATTAGATCAGCTGAGTGATTTTCTATTGTGTTAATGAGAACAGGAAAAAAAAACCCAATGAAGCATGAGAGCTACTGCAAGGGAAGGAAAATTGTCTTGCCAGGAGCAGGGCAGAAAGAAGAAAAAGTAAGAAGAGAGATGAAGGAGGTGGAGAAGGCATTCCTTTCAGAAGCAGCATGCCAGTAGTTCAGCTAAGATATCATTAACTTATGGCTTTAAAGGTCTCATCACTACCTTACCTTTGGTTTTAAGATGTTTATTAATGGAATAACTCATAAACAGCCACTTTCGTTTCTTCAGGAAATATTGTGCACACAAGAAGTCTCCCAGATGACAACCAGTCCTCCAGAACAACCAACCTGGCATCTGCTTGGGTTAGTCCATTGACCATCTGAACAAGTCCATTTCTTCTAGGGTGGATTTAAGCCTTTTCCATATAAGTGCTTGTCTTCCATTAAAATAAAAAGTATTTAGTTTCCTAATTGCTTTTACAAAGTTTGTATAAGATTTTGCATTCATTGTCTTACCTGGCCATTATGGATACCCCTGCATGTAAGAAAACCATACACATTACCAGGTTACTTTGAAGAATTCCAACTTTTCTAAGACTTGAGACTAATTTCTGTATTTTGTTTATCTCTAAAAGATGTCTTCCATTACCACAATATTAGTGTTCCATATACCTCTCCTGAGTGATTTTCCCACAAGATTTTTGTTGTGGATGCCCTTAATATTTCACAAGCATTTCATAAAATATTGCTCTCTCTTTAGAATTTACTATGTTCGTTTCCTGCCTGTAACTGCAGACAGAATAAAATTCTTTTAGTGGTCTGTAGGAATATTCATAAGTAACAAGTACTCTGAGTTCTAAAACAGGATTGGGGGGTTTTGCAATTATTAGATCAGGGCTTCTCTCAGTTGTACCCTGGGATTTAAATACCTTTATTCCAGTGCTATAATACAGGAAGAGCACAAGATTACAATAGATTTTAACAAGAAGGATATAACTTTGCGTTATTTTTCATTCTTCTTTCAGCCTCCATGAGTATGGAGTCATGCTGTGACATTCTTCTCTGGGTATTGGAACTTGAGAATGATATACTCGACTTTGAACGTCTCAGATTTTGTAATGTATAGTAGTTGAGTTTTACTTTTTTCACCCCAGTATTTTGCATTTTGGTAGGCAAGTGGCATTTCACCACTAAGACCCTTCTGCTGACCTTTAACACAGAGGGTAACTTTAGCAGTGCAATTATCAGGATGGGTTATGGTGTCCTGGAGGAAGTCAGCATGCGCACGTGTATGCACTGAGGTATCAAGGAAGTGAAGTAAGAAGCAGAGGAGAACATACCAGGCAGGTGAAGTCAATTGATCATGACAAACCAGTCAAGCTGAAGTCAATGTGATGGTTATGTTGGAAACTCTTGCTTAGCCTCCTTTATGCATTTGAGTGAAAACATAAAAGAGATTAATGTGACCCCATTTTACTTTCTCTTAAACTACTACAGTTTCCAACTTGGAAAGTTCTGCCTAGCAGCTGAGTTACAGGTAATGAACATACAGGAATCTGATTTACTCATGTGATGTATGTTGTTTCTAAGTTTGATCTCTGGTTTCCAGTTTCACCACTGGTCCTTACACAGTTCTAATGTCATTGTTTCCAAATGTGAGTAGCTAAAGCTACAAGCATAAATATACATCAGGGGTATTCATCCTTAATTTGTAGCTCTACCTTGTATGAGAAGAAAAAGCAGGATTTGTTCTTCAATAACAGAAGGACACTGATAATACAAGTATTGGTGGACTATTGCTGTAACATGTTCAGCAAAGAGGAATCAATATATAACACTGTAAGTAGAAGTAAAAGACAGCCCACCCATGAAAAAGTAGAGAAAAACAGATAAAGATGTTCCATCTACTGTAGCTTTTGCTGTTGCACTTATATAACCACTATTGGTGATGAGGAACGACTCATTTTTACTTGAACTGAAAATGTTTTCATGACAGAAGCATTTGTGCTATGTTACTTTTGCCCTTACAAATAAAGAAGTTTGGAGGGATTTTATTTTCTTTTAAAGAGCAGCACCCATTGAAAGCACATTTGATAGATCCTCTTTGCTCTTGCTGTTCTTACATTCACTGTTTTTCTTACCTTCATTTGGTGGATGTTGTCACACAGTTTGCCTTCCAGCGCCCCTCTGCCATCTTCCCATTCTCCCTCCAAAAACACCAAATCAAAGGAAAGCTCTGTTCATTATTTTTTCTTCCTGAGACAAGTTCATGTTTTTTCAACATACTGTGGCAGGACAGTGTATGCTGATTTTGCTGCTTAAATATTATTTTTCATCGTTTCTGCGTTTATTTTTCTAAATGTGCTAAGAGACCTCCCAATGACATCCCTTCTTCCCTCTCCACAACCCTCCTGTTAGGAATCTGAATGTTGCAAGTATCTCTTGGGTAAAATCCAGCCACTGTGTCCACATCAAGTCAAGCTGAATTTACTCCATGCCCTGCAGCTGTTCCATTGTCTCCTTATTACAACACAAGTTTCTGTTTGTTTTATTTATTTATCATTTCTAAGTGCCAGGCTTTCTGGCAAAATGTTGCCAGCTGGAAGTTACATGAAAAATGTTTAGCACAGCTTTAACACATGCTCTAGAGTATGTGTACATGCTTTTCATTCTTGGTAAATCAGCATTTAGGGAGTATGAGGAAATAGGCTGTGAAATGTGATCAGCTCGTCTTAAGCTACAGTACTATTTAATAAAATGTCTAGCAAATTCAAATAACATAAAGTCATCCATGTCCTTAGTGCATACATTTGCTCCTCCTTGAACTCTCAATATCATAACAGTATCTTAGGCAACTATGTCAATGAAAAATGAAGAAAAGTAAATAGAAAAATAATGAATAAGTATTTCTGATGAATAACCATCATCCTTGACTGTGCTAAATCACATTTCTAATCTCTTTATTTTGAGCATTTATTAGGACTTTCCTCCCTCCGTTAAATAAGAATGAAGTGCTATAAATAATATGTATGCCTCTAGGAGCTTATATAGAGGGTCTTCTGGTTTTCTGTAGCTTTTCCATTATTCAGAATTAGCTATTCAACTTGTCTATGGACAGGTCATAAAATGTAGAAATATGGAAGAAAACTATTGATACCGGCATAAAATTCCTCTATTTTTCAGGTATGGAGAGGTACTGTACTGTCTTACAGATTCCCTCACCATTGCTTGATGCTACAAGAATTCCAATTTCAATGTCTGCTGCTGTGTCCCCAAGTCAGTCCAATAGAAATCTCTCCCAGCACTTTGGCCAAGCATATTAAGAGTAGGTCTCTCTTCCTGGAAAACCATCCCTCAGATTCATGTTGAATCCCCACCTGTGAACCATAACAAATACACGCTTTGGAACAGACCTCAACCTGAATACCTTAGCAGGCAAATCTATGTTTCAGGCATCAATCAGTAGGACTTGGAAACAAACAGGAAAAACACAGGTATAAATTTCTGGTGAATACCAAGTCTTTTTCGCTATGAATTTCAGTTAATTCTTCATGAGTTTTCTGGACTGTCATCTAAAAAACCACTGATCTTAGAAAACTAAACAATGGTTTAGTTCTATTTTTGATACATCAGTGGGAAGAATAATTTCTAAGGCATTCCTCAGGAAACACACTGTCCACCACAATACATTTGGACCAGAATGCAGCTGGTTATTTGTGACAGTTCGGATCCTTGCTGCTTATACAAAAGCTAAATAAAACACGAAGCATATATCACAGCATTCATCTATGTATTTGACGTTCAAGTCCACTAGAGTCTTTCTGGAGTCATGTTGATATAGTATGATATATCACTTCCAATGAATTTACATTTACAATGACTGGTTTTCCTCTTCCCTCTTTCCTCCTCCAGCATGCCTCACTACTGATTCTAATGGTTTAAGGAATATTATGTTTGCGTAAGAGCATCATAGAACCAAACCACCTGAATTTAGGAAGAAAATGGAAACACGGAGTGCTTCAGAAGCGTGTAAATCAAAAGGTGATCACACTTTTCTTGAACACACACTTTCACCTAGCTACTTACATACTGGTAAGCATGCGGTGAATGTTCAGGGCAGTTTAAATCAATCTACAAGAAAATTTATATAGATATGTGTGGCTAATCAACATATCACCTCTGACAAGGGGTAGTTTTGTGATCTTTAAACTTTGAAAGTTTATATATATTGATAATAACATTAATTTGTGACAAGAGGTCCCAATAGCCATTTTGAGAATTCCCACCTTCTGCCTCCCTAAATCCCCATCTTTCTGTTTTGAATGATGTCGGAGAAAGGAGAACCCTAAGGTTCCTGGTATTTTCTAGCATAAGATCATTTATGATGTTACTCTGCACCAGGAGCTGGAATAATAGCCCTCACCTGTATCTTATACAAAGCTCCTGAGCAAGAATCTTTTGAAGAGTGCCCATTTCCATACTTGCTTTACGATGATGTGCGGCAAGTAGTGCAATACTTATCTGGACAACTAGCTATGCGTCTTTGAACACAAACACTAAAGACACTTGTGTTAGCTCCACCTCAAGACATTTGTTTTTCCCAGCTGATACATTAAGAGTGTGTCAGGGGTATTTAGGGAGCAAACTTGTTAAGCTTTTGTACCATTTCCATGAATTTACCAGCAGTGGCTGGTAGCCATGTTAGCACCTAGATAATCATTACATAGATGATACCAAGGCAGAAATTTTCCCTCAGAACTAAGAACAGACTCAAAAATTTGATTGGTAGTCACAGAGGCAATTCGGACTGAGTCAACAGCAAACTGCAAGGAAAGTAAATCTTGAAAACAAAATTCTCAGGAAGGAAATTTCCTGTATGACAGCTTTTTCTTTTTGTAATAACAACCTGTGCAGGCTGATATATCTTTAGCTGTTTATAACAATAAGTCCGGTACCAAAAATAGTAAAAAAAATGCACAATATTTCAGTAAAATGGCAAATAAACCTCTAATCTACAAAATGTCATTCTCTTAATGCCTGATCCTGTTTGGTGCTGATAACATCAATTAACATCAATTAACATCACTGAGAGCTGCTTGTGCTGCAGCTGTCCCAGCTGGCCATCAGCCTCATGCAGAATGAGGCAGCAGTCTCAAATGATGTAAAACTCTTAAGTGCTATAAGAAGAAAGTTTTAAAAGGAACTTTGGGTTCAAAGTGGGATGTGTGCATCTTCTGAACTGATCCTGCAGATACTACGTAACAGCAAAAGCTGCAGAGCCAGCCAATGTAATCAATACCATTTAAAATAACAGTTAAACTCTCTCAGCTTTATTAACTGTGTGTCTATTTGTTGGAACAATAGAAAATTTTTTTACAAATTAGTATATTAAATATCTTTCCTGAGATAATAACTCATCATAAGAAAAAAAGAGCATGCATTTGGATCTGTATTTGAACATTTTATAGAAGTTCTCTTTAAAAATATATCCCCTGGAAAATCCCTTAGGTTTGGGGACTTTGGTTGTTTTGGTTGGGGTTTTTTGTGTTTTTTTTTTTAAATTGCATTTATAAAACATTTTAAGAATTGGCTTAACATTATCTATACTCTGATATTACATGGGGATGGAAGATATTTAATAATTCATGTGGTTTAAATCCTTTACTTCCTTAAAAAACTCATATAAAAGACAGTCAAATAACGGCCTTCATTATGCAATACTGTAGTTGCATATTCACGTAACATAAACATTTACAGTAACTGGGTTATTCACAGCTGAAAATCAAATCCATTTCAGTTCAGACAATTTCTCTGCATTAGGAGAATGAATAAATTAAAAGTGTGCTCCAGCAATTTACTCTTCCCAAGCAGCTATAGTGCAAGCTCTGCAGAGGATGTCAAAACCTGCTGATATCTAGTGGAGTCAACTGCAAGTTTGTGTATCCTGGTCCACTCTACCTTTCCATCAGGCAGTACATGTGGAAATGGAAAAGTAGCTCTCTAATTAATCAAAGTCAGATCTGCCTGAACGCCTGGAGTTGCCGCTGATCCTTGTCCCAGCTTCTACCATGTTCTCTCTCTATGTTTTTTACCTTGAAAACTTCTGCTCTGAGCTGGGAATGCCTGAAGGGCTTGCACGGTAAGTCAATGTGAAATTATCTCAGCAGGAAGAAGTTGCTTTTCAGCTTAAATGATTTAAGGCAGCAATTTTTCACACTCTCAAACTCTGACAAACGCACAGATTGCCTCTCATGTTTGACTTCAAAATATTCAAAGAAAAGCTATTTTTATTAAAAACACTCTAGAGAAAATTGTATGTCACTTGTTCTCTGATATAACTTCATTTCTCCTGACAGTGACAATTTTCACCTCAGTACAATTTCTTTATTTTTTCCAAAGCTAATTCTGCTTAATATTAGTATTTATACAAACTCATATCAACTTGTCTCTGTGAAACGTTCAGGGGTGTCAGGTAAATGTTGCTCACTGTCAGTCATCTTCTTTGGTGCTCAAAATGATCAATAGATTAAAAACTGCGGCTACATACTTGAGATATTATTGTTTTATTTGTAAGGAAGAACTTAAATGTTAGATCATTTCATTTTACAAAACTGTGTCTGAAGACTATGATGAACTGAAACTTGAAGATCATATCTGCTGCAGATTTTAAAAAGTTTGTAGAGTCAAGCCCATTTGTTCTGCGTCTTGAGGTAAAGCAGGTAAAACAGTGGATGCTTTGTCTAACACTGCTTACTTGTTAAAAAGATTACTTGAGATGCCATATTGCACTGAAGCACCATGTTTGCTTTATTATGAATGCTATAGTGCAGAAGCATCACATTCTAATCACTTCAAATAAGAAATATATTCTGCATATTTTCGTCTGTGTTTGTAATGCCACTAAACCTCAGCAGAATCAAACCCAGTAGGGACACAAATGACAGAAGGTTTAATGATCCAGAGGTTGCTGAAATCTGGGAACACATATATGGCAGAATGGTTAATATGCATAAGATTACCTGTGGCCTGTGACCTCAAAGCGTATCTTCTGACCTTATCACTTCTCCAGGAGAAAAAGTAACCGCTGATATGTGGAGCGAAATTTCATAAAATGCTGTCCTACCAAAAGAAATGACTTATGGATGCACTATGTCCATTTATAGTACTTGTGTACTGACTGGGTGTAGTAAGCTTTGCTTTCCCATACCCACAACTCTATTACAAATGTATCTTGCTCTCTGAAAAAGATTCAGCTTCTAAACTAAACTGCATATATTTTAATTTCATTGATGTGTAAGCCATAGCAATTAAGGGAGGATTTACATTATAGCTTTCTATTGTACACACTTCTAGGTCAAACGTAGTACATCAAACATGGAAGTACACTTCATAAATTCCTGAGTTACAACAATACCATACATAGCCATGCCACAGCCAGGAAGGTAGGAAGGGTCTAACAGGGCGAGGGGAACAACGGCACAGTTTTTGCTCCTCTGAGTTTTGTCAGTGGTGCTCCTACACTGGCAATAGCAGAGATCAGTGGTTTTGACCATTCAGTTCCCATAATTTTAACCTTGACCAAGTTTAGATGACAAACATGACAAACCTGTGCAGTAATTTAAAATAAAGCACATATTCAGGTTAAATTAAGCCCAAATTAATTAAAGTTGAATCATTGCTATGAGCAGTGCCTTATTCTGCAGAGTAAAGTTAACAGAATTTACATATTAACTACTAAAAATATGAATTACTTTATACTGGAGTTAAGCTGAAGTTTTCTGTTTCAAGAGTGTAGCATTCAGTATATTTCAATAGATTATTATTTTCTGTTTCTCAGAAGAGCTTTTTGAATGTATTTATACAATTTTCAAGTGAAAGCCAAAACCAATAGCAAGTGCAGTAAATGATACATTTCTGAAATGGTCATTTAAACTAGATTTTCACTTTTATAACAACCAGCTAATAAGCAATTAGAGAATATGCTTTCTTCTTATAAATACTAAAAACTTTATTTCCTTGTTCCTTAAAAAGGTGTTAGAATTAATATTAAGCACTCATTTAAAAACACATACTGGCAAAATTGATGCTAAATAAAAGGGATTCCTTGCATTAGACATTAAGCTTTAATGATAATTTCAGGGGGAAAAACAAACACTTTTTATTATGATATTCATTAGAGAATTATTTCATTTTGCACAGAATTGTAACTATTGCCAATTAGACTGTTTGCATTAAAAGACAGTCTAGTTGGGATATTCTCTGAATTACGTAATTCACCATATCCTTACTAATGAAAAGTTTAGATGAATGAATACACGATGCAAGAGTTCGATCTTTACATCTACTATTCTTTATTCATTGATATATACAATATATATTTTGTTATGTTAACGAAAATGCACCATAGTCTGGTTTTGAGTAATGTGTTGCAATTCAATTTTGCTTTGATAGAGTACAAAAACCAATTACATCTTTCACCCATAGAAACTCATCCTTCTGTCTCCTTTCCTTCTTTATGTTTTTAAATTCTGTATTGACTTATGGTATGTGACCTGTTAAAATCATGCAGACTTACAAGGATCTTCATTTACAAATGGAAAGTGAAGCAGAAAACTTCTGAGTTTTTAAATCTTTGATATTTAAATTGCATTTTTATATGTATAGAAATAGTTCAGTAACACCATTTTAAGTAATCCTTTAGTTCAACCTTTATCTTTCTAGTCTAAACATTTTTCTTATTTCTCCACAGTTTATCTGGACTTTTTCAATATGATGTATGTCAAAGAATCTGCCTAAGTTATAAAAGCAGGAAGGGAAAGTCTGCGTCAGTATTTATATTGGCAAGAGCTGACAATTTTATAAAAGGAAAACAAACACAGAGGCTGTTCATTTCTGAAATGAAATCAGCTTCACTTCATTTCTCTCAGGAAAACATCATCGTATGAAATGATATAAATCAGTATTGATAGCACTAAGCTTCAAACTAGAATAGACAAATGTACTGTGCAGCACAGTAATTCAATGGCTCTGAGTCAAGTTTACTGTTGTCTCATTTCTACTAATCATCGTAAAAATTCCCTGTGAAATAATTATCCCTAAAACAATCAAGACAGTATATCTCTATAAAGGAGAGGATCGATTTAACAACAAACTCTAGATTTATCTGTATTGATTAGAGGGCATTCAGTGTAATTTTAGTGAATTATGTTTGGCTTTCGTTTCCCAGTAGAAATTTTTCTTGTGATGATCAAAAGGTAAATTACAAACTAGTACATGGTCTTTTGTGTGCTACCTACACAACACTCAAGTATTACTTTTCAAAGAAACATTGATATAAGAAAGGACAAAATATTGGGGTTTTTTACACATGGTATCTTACTATAAAAATCATATGGCTGAGTTTATAGCACTTACCTAAGAGACTGATGTCATCTTCTCAATTCATTAATACAGAAATCAGGACTGCACTAAAGAGTCTGTGTTAAAGGAACAAATCCAAGACCATCTTATGAGAATAGAATTAGAAAGATTAAGAAAGTAATATGATTTTTATTCTTAAATAGGAGTAATTTCAAAGGAGTTGTTAACACATTCATATCTGAAACCTTCTTACTGGCAAGAGAGAGAATTAAAGGAATCAGACAGATTCAAAGACAGTTCAATGTAGCTATAAGTTTGACATCACTGCTAATACATTTTAATTGAGGACTAATTGGAACTAAGGCTAGTTATTTTGTCAACTGCATATATATTAGTTCCAGTCATTTTTAATATGATGTAACGGTGATAAAGAGTCTAACTTACTTACTTTGTTTAGTTAATAACATTAGGCCAGAAAGGATCACCTAGTCATTTCATGTTACCCAATATGCTGCTAATATAAACAATGTCTAATTACAGTGACTACATGCTCCCATGAAATGACCAATTAGAACATTTGCTGATTCTAAATGTTCACTGTTAGAAACATTTCCACAGGCTTTCTGCAGGTTGTATTCATAAATTCTACCCCACCTGCTAGGAAGCATAAGGGCAGAATATGTGAAGAAAAAGTTGTTTTTAAGCAGCACAAAAGGATACTTAAGTACTCAGACACAGTGTACTGTGTTCCCACACAAAAATACACCAAATTAAAATTAATTTTTTAATATTTTCTAGGAGTATGTAGTATTGCACATTCATTTACTCTTCTTGTTGAATCAAGCAGATTATACCTCAGGTTCAAGTCTCATATAAAAAGGAGGTGTATGTTAGCATTTTAATATTTAGACCAACAAATTTAGAGTGATTTGTATTCGCTTTCAAAGCTGATTTATTGACTGTGGTATGTAGCTGGCATGAATAATACCAGAAGTATTTATTTTTGTTACTTTACTGATGAGTCAATAACTGTCCCCTGAAAACAACAGTCCAGCATGTACCAACATTTTATGAAGAGACACAATCTGACAATGGTATTGACACTAAGTGTGTTAAACTAAAATTAAGATTAAAATAGAAAAATACAATAAATGAGAACAATCTCTTTCCTGTCTAAAGGAAAATTGCTGACAACGTAAAAATTGAATTTTTAACGATTGAATTATTATCCCTTAAGTTATCATGCTGAAAAAATTGCCAGTTTTCTTAAAGTGTATAACAGTACATCAGTACGTACATTACTGGTTCTAACTAACACAAAGTATTAGAAATACTGGAAACAGACTCACCTATGTAAACTACTTTTACATAAAAGAATCGCATTTGCAAGTGCTGCAACCCACGTATATAACACAGCCAAATAAAAATTCAGTACTGCAGAAGTATCCGGAAATACCAATGTTAACAATTGCTCTGCAGGTGTCTGAAATGCCTGGCTGACACACATCTGTAGTGTGTAAGGTCTTAAACCTTCTTCCACTTAAAGGAGTTCAAATGTTGCCACTCAGGTCGTTGGGCCAGCATCAGATGCTTTTCTTATTCTCCTTAGACGATTGCCTTAAACATTACTAACCTACCTAAAGAAAGCTTTTTCTTGGAATAAAAAGCAGCACGGCAACGCACAGGTCTGATCACTAGAATTGTTTGAGACAATTAAAATGTAACTTAAAAACCACATCAAGTAAATAATTAAGATTTTCTAAAAGTAAAATTAACAAGTGTTCTTTTAAATTGAGTGGTATTTGCTGAACGCGCACTAACTTGTCTTATCCAGGATATTTAAAAAATGAATATATTTTAAACTTTGTCTTATCACAATTAGATTAATAAAAGAGAGCAATTAAAAGACTCCTACACTTTTTCTAACAGAAAAAAATATGAAACTAATAAAAAAAAAGAATCAAACCTTCTATACAAAAAAATCATTGTTTGAGCTGAATTGCAATAAATCAATAACAATGTTATTGTCTTCATATAACTGAAAATACTGTTTGGGATGATTAATATACAATGCTGCATTATGCATTGGGGAGTGTCAATGCATAATTTTTAGTTCTAATGTTATTATGTAATTGAGAGAACATGTTCATTTGCCCTAATAACTACTAAGATGCACTTAATAAGATGAAATGTAATAATACTTATAATTTAATCTATTCATGGAAGTAATTTTAAAACTCTACCGTTCTCCTTAATGTGGATAACATTCATAATTTATAAAGTGTTGTGATGCAGAATTGACAATGCCATTGTTTTTTATACTTTGAGATGATTCTGCAGCCTTCATTATCTGCATACCAACCTCAGGATTATCAAGGGCAAACAAAAGATAATTAACACCAGAAACAGGGAAATGCAGGAGCTACTGAGTGAGGGTTTTCATTTAATGCAGAACATTTGAAAACTGAGAAATGGAATAGCTATTCAAAATAATTTTTCCCCACTGCAGAAAACTATTTTAATATTTTCTTTTCTATGTTTTAAATGGGGTTTTTTTGCTATAAAACTCTACTGGCATGTTCAACCTCAGGCACATTCAGTAAATGAATGTGTTAAGACAAGTATTTTTTCAAAGTACTGAGTGTTAATTTTCTGACTTTTTTTTTTTGTCTAGAAAAGTAGATAGGTAACTATGGTATACATTCAAATTCTATAGTTTCACTTTCCTGTCATATGTCAGTAAATAAGTTTCTTAACTTCTCCATACCTTATTGTACAATGTTGTAGGATAGCAATGAAAACATCTACTACACAAACATGACTGACAAATAAGTTTGTTTTTTTTATGTTGGTACCTTGGAGGAAAAACATGTGAGACGACCGACTGGCATTTTTACATATACTTTCTTATATACTTACAGTAGAACAATAAAAGTTTACTAAATGCTGTTATAGGTCCAAAGCAGCATACATCAATCAATGAGACTCACTGAAACCCTTTTTCTTCCACAAGAAATCCTGGCTATTGTTCTTGCCATATATCTAATCACTTCAGAAATTAATCAGTGAAGATCCTCCACAAAGAAAGGAAGCATTGTATCATTAGACTCTTATCTGTGAATGAACATCTTTCTATAAATGATCCAGGCTAAGTCATTTTACAACTGGAAATATAGGACAGTGACATTCAGTTTCACGCAATTTACAGATGTTGATGGCAGTTCAACACCGCGCCCCTTACTTAGAAAAGAAATTCTTATTACAGGGGAATATGATTATTAGCCTATGAGCTATCCAAGAAAGATTCAGTCATTTGTGTTTAAACGACATGATATATTACCGTACCTTCACTTTTTACAGTTTAGAACTGAAAATACCTGTTAAGTAACGGATACAAAAATTATACGCAAACAGCAGAAGCTTGCTTTCAGTTCAATGCAATGGGCTGACAACACTCCACGAAGGCATGAGGATTAGCAAATTAAGAGTCAAGTTGCAAACCAACTTGATGAGTCTTGTTCTCTTCCGGAAGATACGATGCCAGTTACACCTGCAGTGGTACCTTCATTATCAGGTTATCCCTCATTTTAACTTCCCTAACCTCTTCCCTCTGGTCCTGATCCACACTGGACAGTGAAAGACATCAGCAGATAAGTGTGACAGGGAAGCTTGTGTGAGTCGGGCTGTGCACTGAGCAAATGACCCCTCAGCCGGACACCAACAGCAAGGAGAGGTTGAGGCCATGGTCCAGAGCTCTCTCCATGTCCTTGGTTTAGTTCCCAAAGCCAGACAAGTCAAAATATTTAATTGCCTTTTAGGCAACTGTGTGTTTGATGGAAAACTCAATGTGAGTCAACAATGTGCTCTGGAGGTC
Source organism: Dromococcyx pavoninus (assembly GCA_033558185.1). Lineage (NCBI taxonomy): Eukaryota > Metazoa > Chordata > Aves > Cuculiformes > Neomorphidae > Dromococcyx > Dromococcyx pavoninus. The sequence continues at coordinate 2,313,524 of JAUMJL010000047.1, forward strand.
CAAAGGGCCTCCGCTATCCTGGGGCAGTCTAAGAACAGTGTAGTAACTGATCAGAAGATTGTCCTAATACGCTCAGCATTGGTGCAGCCTCATCTAGAGTTCTGTATGCAGTTTTGGGCTCCACAATATAAGAAGGATATGAAAACTTTATAATGTATCCAAGGGAAGGCAACAAAGATGGTGAAAGGAATATAGAGCATGACTTAAGAGATGTGGCTGAGGATCTTGGTCTATTCAGCTTAGAGAAGAGGAAGCTGAAGGGTGACCTCCTTGCTGTCTACAGTTTCTCATGACCAGGAGAGGAGAGGGAGGTGTTGATATTTTCTTTGTGATATCTGATGAGGGAATGGCTTAAAGCTGCATTGGGGAAAATTCAGACTGGACATTAGGAAAACGTTCCTCACTGAGAGGTTGATCAAGTAGTAGAACAAGCTCTCAAGGGAAGTGGTCATGACCCAAAGCCTGTTGGTGTTAAAGAAATGTTTGAACAATGTTCAATATTATGGTTTTATCTTTTTTTTTCTTTTTTTTTGGTAAGGTTTAGCTTCTAGGTTGCTCCACGTGGAGGCAGGATTTGGATGCAATGGTCCTCTTGGGTCCCTTCTAACTCAGGATACTCTATGAATCTAAGATTTTAAGTATCATGTCTCTCAGGCACTGAACTGTCATTCCATGCATCTTTAGTTTCTGGATATTTCTGAAAAACAGGGCTCCAAACTCTTCCTGCTCTCAGCTGAGAAGCTTGGGTATTTGGGAAAACTTAAGAATCAAGATGCTAAAACTTAAGAATCAAGATGCTGTAGGGACCTAAAAATTAAAATTCCTTTTTTTTTAAGGACATTGACTTCAGTTCTGTAAATATTTGTGCAAAAGCTTTTCAGCCTAAAGTCTTTAAAACAAAAAGACACCATGTTCCTTTGATGTAAAGGAGAATACCAGTCCCACATAATTTTATCTCTTTAAAACCTCCTGTTCTTTGCTTAAACTCATCTTCTGTTTAACTCTGAAGGAAAACAAGGCATACGCTCTACTATCTGCAAGCTTGCTGTAAATAAATTTTACAGAGTACAGTGCCTTCTTTATTTACATATAGGAAAACACAATCAAAGCAGATGCAGTTTGGTTACCAGGTGGCACAGAAGGCAGTACACCATGCCAGGCAGTGGCAGTGGATAGCTGAAACCTCAGTAATGACCACTATCCCCCATAAATCCACCTCTGTCTCTGAAACAGGAGAGGTGACTCCTGTTTAGAAATCCCAGAGGACATACATAAATAAAGTAGACAATGTAGAGCTTCTCCACTATAGAGACATTTCAGTAAAACCTTGCTTCCATGTCTCATCTTTTTAAATAATAATAACAATAATGAAACTTATTTGCTAATCTTCACATGTGTTATGAGACACTTCTTCTCAAAGGTTTTCTCTAGAGCTGTTCTGCACAGTCTTCTGAACATGATTTAAGTGTCCTTGTTGTTCATGGGTTTTTTTAAGGGCTTACTCTAGACTAGGATTTTCAGAAATCTGTAGTAAATTAGGAGGAATACTTAATGCTTAGCAGCCACAGTGAGCCAAAATTGCATACATTTTCTTATTTACGTATGCTTATACTTTACACTGTATTTAGCATTATATCATTGCTATGTAATTGCAATTTTTAAGCATTATTTTTTACCAGGAGATATGTTTTGAAAATTTATGCGATTCTTTATAGAATGACGTAGTAGTTAAGTGTTAGAAGGTACAGCAATGTTTGGTCCTCAGTCTCTGGGTGAAACTCCCATTTGTGTCAATGGGAATTTTTTGATTAACTGTGAGGTACTGATAATTATATAATAAAATGCAGATATTAAAAGGCGTGTTAGCAACCAAACACTAGTAATATAACATTTGTGCATATGCAAAAGCTGACATTTCTTTGTCAGAATTTGGAAACTTAATAGATGAGGTTACTGGAACAAAGGGAGTACTTTTATTTTGCCTAATAGCCCTTACGAGAGAATACAAGACTGCCTTTTCAGCCAATGTGTCCCTGTCACTTGATCTAACCTAACAATTTCGTGAACTGCTTGAGCCATATAGAGACTCATATGCTTTGATCTATGCTACAATTTGAAGTAGGTTAAAGTTCTTTCTGCAAATACGCATATATTAAGAGCTTCATGACACATACTCAGAAGAGGCCTATAAGCACCTCACTGTGACATCTGCCCAGTTCTGTAGACCCCACGTGGTAAAGATCTCAGAACAACAGACCTTCATCAAAGCAAAAGGAACTTCTGCACCTAGACATGGTGTCTGTGGAAAGGGCTACTTTCAGCCCACACACAAAGGAAAATGAGGTCTGTGTAGGCCTATGTGCATTGTAAATTTTCTGGACCTCTTGGAAAAAGGTAAAGAAAGGCCACTAATTCGCTAAAGTACAAAATAAAAAAGTTAAAATTTACCAAAAGTTCTAGGCATATAATATATTGGATATAGGTTGCTTTTTCTCCCTTGCAAATATATTTATGAAAATATGTGTACCATAAGCACATGCACCCACAAATTTGGTGCCTGAGGATGAATTAATAGTAGACAATAACTATTTCAGAAAGAACTGCCTTTGCACTACACTGAAACTCAGTGGTCACCTTCTAGTGTTGAAGCAAGAAAGAATCCTCTATTTCAAGGTGGGCTAAGTGTGTTAATGAAGCACCAATCCTAACATTACCTCCTATGCTTCCCCTCCTGTTTACAGCGACCAGAAGAAGGATGAATGGAGTGTAAAAGTCTTTCAGCACCTCAGAAGTCCAATCTGATATCTGCAGAATTCTGACAACGTGGAAATGATTGGAGGTTTTGTGCTTTTGGGCCCTAGACAAGCCATGAGTGCTTTCATGGCCAGACACTTGCTACACGCTAAGTTGTGGCTGCTTCAGATATCCTTCAGATTCTCCTTTTTTTCCTTAGTTTGGAGATCCCTCCTGGAACACATTTGAAGTATGAGGTTGGCTTCCATAAACGGTCCTCCTTGTGCTGTGATTAACAACTTACAAAAATCAGAAAAAAAAATTTTTCCTTTTCCTTTGTTTTTCCTGAATGAGGTTACACTTCTGGTTCTTCAATGGTAGGACTTACTGCTTGAATAATTGCAACATGCCAGATTTCCAAAACTGCCTACTCAATGACCATAACTGCCAAATACATGCAGAAACTGAAGAAACAAAGAAGCGGGTAGGTAATCTGCCTGTGTGCAATTACAGCAGCAATTGTTCACACATATTTCATGGATGTAGTTTTATGTATGCAATTAAGGAAATCAAAGCATAAGCTTGTACTGAGAAACTTAAATATCTCCCTAACTGAAAGTGATGCCAGCTTCTCCACTTCCAACTGACTGAAGAGCTTTTAAACCTCTTTTACTACAATGATTCTTCTAGCTGTCCATGCACACTGTGTCTTATAATGTTATTCAATTGATCTACAGTTGCAAGGGCCAAAGTGGATCTCCAGAGGGAAGGAGAATAATTGCCCAAATTTATCAGTCATGTCAGATAAATGTCTACAACTCATACAGAACTTTTGTGAGTGGAGTTGGAGAAAGGAGTAATCTGGAACTCTTTTGAGTGTCTCATTGATGTGAGAAAAGACTGAAGAAGCCCTTGTTTGGTGGTCCAATTGTTCAGTGAACACACACTGTCGAAGTTACTGAAGCATATCCATTAATCTGCGTGCTACATGCTGAATAAAGGGATGAAAAATGCTTGATTCAAACTACAAAATGATTTATTTGAGATACAGCTGGGTTTTCTTTGAATTAGAGTTTGCTAGAAAGTATTTTGTGTCCAGAAATTCTCAGTCAACACTTTTGTGGGATTCTTTCTTTTGTGCGCATTTAGGCTGCCATCTGAAAGTGAATTTCAAGTCTGCATAATGTAGCTACTAGTTCTGCTCTGGGTCTGTCAAGTAACGAAAGTTATACTGTAAACTTAAC